>OZ004671.1:7795854-8060795 GCA_963924505.1 Agonopterix alstromeriana | reverse complement strand
TCACACAATCGCACCTAATCGGTAAACATGACGTGCTTTATGCAATGCTATAGTACAGTACACTTAGCAAGCAGTATAGACGCTTACCATTTTGATAATTAGGTATCTACGCTCGATGGCAGCGAGCGACCGCGTATGTTACCCGATTCGAATGAGTCCGTGCTTCAGAAATCTATCCTATTAATATTATAAACGCGAAAGTTTGTAAGTATGGATAGGTGTTTGTTACTCTTTCACGTAAAAACTACTAAATGGATTTTAATCAAATTTGGCACACATATAGAATATGATCTGGATTAACACATGGGATACTTCATTAAGGTCTACGCAGACGGAGTCGCGGGTAACAGCTAGTAGTAGATATATCCGAAAACAAATAAATTGGGTAGTGTTTAGCGCTGACATGTAAGGTAAAATGTTTGCTTGCCTTAATTTGCACCTTAACTGGAGTAACATTTATCTGCTTATTAAGTAAATGATAAGGAAAGGAAGATATCCAACTGTCCACCGTTGACTTTTTACGGTTAAGTATACCGTCAGCGTATTAACATGGGTCCATTTCTGACGGTTTTTAAAAGGAGATGGATGATAAGACCATCGTACCAAACAACTTTCTCTACGGGATACAAGTCGAAATAGTTATCCCACACTTTTAGGTAAGGTTTGCAAATGTGTATGCAACAGCCGATTTTTTTTGCGGTTTGCTGTAACCCTCATAGAGAAAGTTTAGTTTGATGGTCTTCTCATCTCATTAAAAACTTTTAGTATGTATATTAAGAAGGACTCTGTCTATACGTACTGACGCTACTGCTTGTATTGGGACTATATTAGCCGTTAAGGCGTCAACGTCACTCCCGTGCTTTGTGGTCGCGTTTCGCTTTCACTCTAATAACAAACTTTCTCGAACTTTGGGTGAATCCACCTGAGCTGTGACTTGAGCTGTTTAACTTTAAATTAGAGGATCTTATTTTCCTGTCTCAGTTTCGGAAAGACAAAGCGTTCTATAATAGTTAACGTACCGGAACTCTATTGTTCGCTATGCTCTTTAGGAATTACTGTCATTGTTAATTCAGGGTTACTCCAAGGGCTTTAAGTCTAAATTACATAAAATCTTATCCAAGAGAAAGCTGTAATAGCAGATAATACCATTTTAACGATTACGTTCAACGTTTCCTGTTACGTTTCCGGAGTCTTAAAATCTTGCACTAAATTATGATAAATGTCTGTCACCTTTATACATAAATGTTATGTGTTGGAAGTATAAGTGACAAATTTAAGATGTTGCATCCGGTGTCAGGCTGAGATCGATTTCTCTACTGCTGCAAAATAGTCATTGACTTACCAACTACTGGACGTAGGGTCCGCGCTTAAAAGTGTCCGAACCAAAAGAGCACCAAAACGTAAAAAGAGAACCAATTACTCGACAGTCTTTGTTGGATAGGCCGACAACGCGCATGCGGGCGCGCGACGGGCACCGTGCCCCGATACAGTGGGATGGAAAAGAATTTTAGCATTTTCAATGTTTTTAGTTGGTTTATATTACTATATGTACCTACTTAGGTTTGTGTAGTTTAGTCTCGGACACTTTTTTTCGAATTTTGTACTAGACCCGATGTCTGTAGTATTGTACGTCAATGAACGCCTAAGCATACAATTTATTGTTAGGAGGATACATGTACAACATGCAACTATGAAGACACACTTACATCTGACTTTACAATACTTTTTCTCGAAATGTTAGCTGCTATAGTCAAGTGCAGGAATACAAAATGTACATGGGACACTTTTTTAAGGGGATGATCAGACCGTCAGACTGAACAACTTTCTCTATTGGACCAAAATCGAAATACAAAACTGCAAATATACTCGAGCGAAAAGTCCCATACATTTCGCACGACAGCGGTTTTTTTTTCGCGATTTCGTTGTTGGTCACGTAGAGAAAGTTGTTCAGTTTGACTGTCTGGCCATTTCCTTAAAAAGTGTCAGCATTTATTAGGAAGGACCATGTCTATCCACAGAAACATTCCAAAAATATGAATCTATAACTATCACTTTTATCGCAAAAAGGTCCTATGAACAAAACGTAGAGGTATGAGAGCTTGTGAACGTTACTCTCAATTATACAATGAATAAAATAGCTTTCTGCAGTTAAATTACACAATCATCATCAGTCTATAAACGTCCCACTGCAGGGCATAGGCCTACCCTGGGGGAGGGTGTATGGGCATTAGTCCACCACCCGTGCCCAATGCGGATTGGTAGACTTCACAAAAGCATTGTAATTTCCTCTTTAGCGTATGCAGGTTTCCTCACGATGTTTTCCTTTACCGTTTGAGAGCCCAGTCGGTATTACGTACAAATGTTAGAAAAACTCATTGGTACATGGCATTAGACAAGGTAAAAGTAATTATGTTTGTCAATCGAATTTAGTTCAAGCGTTCACTTATTGTAAAGCATATATAGCGACACACCATAACAAATCAGTATTGCATGTATCGATAGGTACCCACTTCAATTAAGATTCGTCAGAGATAATTTACCATTGTAAATGTACTGTTTAATCCATGCCTATATATTACATTGAATTACCAATGTGAACGGTCTCCAAATACACTAACCAAGCAGTAGTGAAACGTAAAGCCAATATCACATGGTCGATATAATTCATTCATTCAAGATTCATTTATTTATTTAACACTTTATTGTACACATAACATTCCAGAAAAAACAATTAAAGTATACATGTACAAAGGGCGAGCTTATCTCTTAAGAGATTTCTTCCAGCAAGCCCGCAACAGAGACAGTTCTAAAGAGTGAGATCGATTTTTTCTATCTCCCAATCCATGAATCTTTTCATAAACCAGGCAACCTATACAACGTGTTAATGAATAAACGCAAAACTAGAAAGTAGTTTGTTTATAATTGAGAGCAGAATGGAATTATCATGGTTTCAAGATATGTAATTTTTTTCAATATATTAAATAATCTGTTTGTAAAATTTAAATTTACTGAACTCGATCTCAACCCACCGCTCGGGCAATCTCAACCTACTTACTACCAAAACAAGATTCTTAAAATGTATCCATGAGCACGTTAGCGCTTTCATTCCTTGCTGAAATGATGACAAATCATTTCTGCCTGAAAACTTAAAATGTGAATAACTTTAAATTATAAGTTTAATTTCGTTAGTAGGTATTTACTTTTAATTTCATTATACTTAATAATATTTGATTTGTGATTTTGATACCCTATCGGAATTGAGAATCCTTTTTGAAACATTTGGGAAATATATAAATAGGACTATCCACAAATCATTTAATATATTTTATATAATCATTTAATCTGACGGAAAATTATATTAAAATCATTTAATATAATTTTCCGTCAGAGGGTCTATCTGATAGTAGTCTATCCACTGCTATACAGAAGACACGGGTACGCGCTCCCGGCCTCCTCGAGCTATCATTACTGATTTCCTATTCCTTGCCACAGTAATGATATCCTTAATCCCCTTTTCTCCTTCCTTTCATAACAATCCCCGTCTTTCTCCAAATCCTATTCCTTTCCGCCAATCCAAGGTAGCCGTGCCGAGGGATGCATGGCTAGGGGCGAGCCTAGTCATAAGCGAGTCTGATGTTCGGGACTTGGTGACCCCGAACACTAAGTAGCCTTACTTCCGCATGCGGGGCTCTGTGGAAGCGGACAGTATATTTCCCTTGCTGATCGTGGGAACCAAATGAGGCCAAATAATTTAATAGAACTCGGCGGCGGCGGTGCAGCTCGCCACTCATCACGCCAAGGTGTACCACGGGGCGAAAAGCGGGTTGCGGAGTGTCGCATTGCTACGCTGAATGTTCAGGGAGGAATGAAAGATAAGATGGATGAAGTGTGTCAGGTAGTGAATGAAAGGTGTCTTGACATTTTATGTGTGAGTGAGACCAAACGAAAAGGGAAGGATGTTACCCACCATGGTCCACTGACTGCGATATGGTCTGGAGTCGGCCAGACGGAAAGAGCATGTCAAGGTGTGGGGGTCATCCTCTCCGATCGGATGGCTCAATGTTTGAATGGATATGAATGTGTGTCACCCAGACTTATTTGGGTTAGACTCAAATTAGGGCTAAGCCGCATATTCTTGCTGGCTGTATACGCTCCCGATACAAAGCTATCCATGCCGGAAAGGGAAAAGTTCTGGGACAGCGTTAGAGACATCCTTAATACATGTGAGATGAATGAAAGGATTATTATGTTGGGTGATTTCAATAGTTGGGTTGGAGTAAAACGGGATTTGTATGAAACAGTTTTAGGTACGTATGGGGATGATAAAGTGAATGAAAATGGTGTAAGCTTGTTAGACATATGTCTGGAGAAGGATCTCTTTGTGACGAATACTTTGTTCGCACATAAGAAGATCCATAAGTATACATGGGAAAGGGGAGAAAGTCGAACAATAATTGATTTTGTTATTGTCGATCAAAGGCTCAAAAGTAAGGTTGTCGACACCAGAAGCTTTCGTGGAATCAGCAGCGTGGGAACGGACCACTATTTAGTTTTGTGTCGAATTAGTGGTCTGTTCAAATCCTGGCGACATAGACCACGTAACTCAACAACCAGCCTCGATCGCATCAGGGTCGAAAAGTTACAAGAGAAGGATGTGCAAGAAGAATATTTGAAAGAAGTGCGTAAAAGGACTTCTCACGTATGGGAAGACTTGTATGATGGAGGAATGAAAGAACTATGGCAAACTGTGAAGACTTCTTTAGTTGAATCAGCTACCGAAGTATGTGGAGTGGTGAAAAGGAGGCAAGGAAGAAGGATGGATGAGAACTGGTGGGATGATGAGGTAAAAAAGGTCGTGCAAGAGAAGAAGAAAGCCTGGCTAGATTTTCTAGCAGTAAAAACTAACGGAGACGTTAATGCGGCAGCTAGGATGGATGCTTATAGAGAAGTAAAAAAGAAAGTAAAGAAAGTTGTGGAGCAAAAGAAGAAATGCCTGAAAGAGAAGTATGAGGTTAAGCTCTCTGACAATTTTAGGACCAACCTTAAACTGTTTTGGAAGCAGGTTAAGGTGGCTCGAGGAGCGTCGGGAGCGATCAAATTAAGTGTTATAAGAGACGAGGATGGAAGAGTGCTGAATGAAGAAAGACTGGTTTTAGAGCGTTGGAAGAATTACTTTGAGCAGCTTTTTGATAGTTGCGAAGATGGGGCTCCCGATAGCGGAGAAAACTCAGAGCCAGCATGCTCAGAGATAGGGATGGGTGAAGAAATTACGGGAGATGAAATAGTGAAAGCGTTAAAAAGTATGAAACTAGGTAAATCTGCAGGGTGTGACAGGGTGAATGTCGAAATGCTAAGAAGTGGCAAAAGTGTAGTGACAAGCTTGCTGTGGAAACTTTTTAATATTTGCTGGAGAGACGGTCGAGTACCAGATGACTGGTGCAAAGCCGTCATCGTCCCATTATACAAAGGCAAAGGTTCACAGCAAGAATGCAAGAACTACCGCGGCATCAGCCTTCTTAGTGTAGTTGGCAAACTGTATGCTAAAGTTTTGATTGAGAGAGTGATGAATATAACGGATGAAAAAATGTGGGACGTACAAGCGGGATTCAGAAGAGGTATGGGTTGCATGGATCAAGTCTTTTCTTTAAGGTGCATCTCAGAGAAATACTTAGAAAAACACCAAAAAGTATTCTGCGCCTTTGTAGATCTTGAAAAGGCATATGACCGAGTGAACAGGAGTAAAATGTGGTCGACACTGTCAGCATATGGGGTTGATGATCGCTTAGTGCAGGCTTTGAAGTCCCTCTATGAGGGCTCTAAAGCCTGTATCAGAGTTAATGGGGCGTACACAGACTGGTTTAACATCTCTAGAGGTGTTAGACAGGGATGTGTTGCGTCGCCATGGCTCTTCAATCTTTATATGGACAGTTGTCTGACTGATTTGAAAGAGATGGAATGCGGTCTAAGAATGGATGAGGTTAGTGTCAAGTGCCTCTTGTACGCTGACGACCAGGTCATACTTGCGCCGTCGGTGACGGAGTTACAAGACATGTTGAATGTGATGAATGAGTCGTTGAAGAAGAAAGAAATGAAAGTCAATGTATGCAAGACGAAGGTAATGGTTTTGGAACGTGAAGACGATGTTACAGAATGTAACATTGTTATGGAAGGAGACAGAGTGGAACAGGTGAATGAATTTGTATATTTGGGAAGTTTGTTTAAGAGAGATGGAAAGTGTGATGGGGATATAGAGCGAAGAGTGACTGCGGGAAATAAGGTAAATGGTGCCCTGCACGCCGTGGTGAGTAGCCGGTCTGTGTCAAAAAGTGCACGTCTGGCTATTCACAACGGTGTGTTGGTGCCTACTCTGATGTATGGGAGTGAATGTTGGGTATGGAATAAAAGAAACGAAAGCAGAGTGAATGCAGTTGAAATGCGCTCCTTACGAAGTATGTGTGGTATTACTTTGGTTGATCGAATCAAGAACAGTGTGATAAGGGATTGGTGTAAGTTGAAGGATGATATAGTAACAAGGATTGAGAGGGGTATGCTTAGATGGTTCGGTCACGTAGAGAGAATGAATGAAAGAAGACTTACGAATGAAATATACCAAGCAAAGGTGAGCGGAAGTGTTGGGAGAGGCCGTCCGAGGAAAACATACCATGATCAAATCAATGATCTTTTCCGAAAAGGACAAGTGCGTAGCACCCTCAATCGACGGAAGTGCATGAAAAGATGTATGAATGTGAATGAGGCTAAAGAGGTGTGCCAGAGTCGTAGCGTGTGGCGGTCCGTGGTCTCTGCCTACCCCCATGGGACAATGGCGTGAGCTTATGTATGTATGTATGTATGTTTAAATTTTAAGTATCAACATAATGAAATTATTGTTTCAATTAAATGATTTCGTTATAAACCAGTTGGGATTTATGAGGTTTTGCGCTTATTCATTAACACATTGTATATTTGTCGTTGCTGCTTAATTAGTGTATTGGGAAGGAACTCCTTAATCCATAAGTCATCGATACAGACATAGGTAACATTCATATAATACTTGCGATTGAGTTATTCAATGAATTTAATGCGTACACATACACATTCTTAAAAACATAATTAAAATGCCAGCAAACATTTAAAGCTACAAACCTAATTAGATAACATTTAATAGTGCAAATAGGTGCAACATTTTAACGATCTAATGAAGTCTCTAGTCTGCTTTATCGTTAATAAACTTCCTTCATTACGTATGCTTCTTCCTGAAGTATTTAAATGTTATTGGAATGTAATGTTAAGCATAGCTTTATTAATATTGCATTTATTTTCATTTGTTTGATAGATAAGTTGGTAATTAATATTGGTGATCTGTAAGTTGATAATTAGGTACATCCCATCTCTCTTAGGTAGGATCAATAAAATTTTGAACATTCATTTAATTTGGATAATCCTAAGACTGATATATGATAACAATAACTAAAGGCAAACCTTTAAACTACGTATTCTACCCATCAATGGGGGGTTGGATGGGTAGAGTTACGTGGTTTAAAGAAGTATTAAAATGTTATTAAAATGTAATGATAAGCATAGCTTTATTAATAGTGCACTTATTTTCAATTGTTTTATAAATAAGTTGGTAATTGACATAGGTGATCTGTAACGTGTAAATAATATTTGAAGTTGGTAATTAGGTATATTACATCTCAACAATCAAATTTATGGCTTTCATTTAATTTGCATAATCCTAAGACTGATACTCGTATCGGATAACAAATTAGCTATTAAAGATTATACAGTATGTAAAATAACTAAAGGCAAACCTTTAAACCACGTACTCTACCCGTCAACCTGAACAACTTTTACTATGGGAGCAAAGAACAAAAAAAATCATCTGTTTTATACGTTTCAGTCGTGTAGGCATTGCAGTTTAGTATCAAACAGCAGATTTTTTACGCTGTCAGGTTCGCTCCTAGTAGTTTCTGAGATCTGTAGGCGTGTCTCATCTGATTAGCTTTCATCTAAGGTCCAAAATTATACCAGTTATCCCTTTTTTTTTCTGTTAGTTACTCCTGATAATTTTTGAACGCAATGTAATAACTCTGAATCTAGTGCTGTTTTATTTTTAGGGATCCGTACCCAAAGGGTGCAAACGGGACCCCAGTAGTCCTATTAGCCTTCGTTGTCCGTCCGTCCGTCCTACCTATTTAGGGCTGTAACTTTTGAACCGTAATATCTTGACAGTTGAAAATTTCACAGAATATGATTACGGCGGATTTGTTAACAAAAAGTTAAAAATTTAAGGGGGGTTCCTCATACAAGAAACTAATTTTTATCTACGTTTTTTCTTCTTGTTCTATCGTAAAAACGGTAATACATACAAGCGTCAAAATTGATGTGATTATAGAGCAAACTCTACAGTATAACAAAAAAATAATAAAAACCGTCCTACTGTGAGTCGGTCTCGTGTTAAAGGTCCAAGAAATAAACAATTTTTTTAGTGCTTATGTTGTGTGGTGGTGTGGTACGGAACGGAACCCTCGGTGCGCGAGTAGCCCAACTCGCACTTGACCGGTTTTATTTATTAAAACAGATAGCGAGAACAGACACACAGAAATTCACAACATTCCATTTTGGGTCAATCGGAAACATTGCTACAACTACAAACCACCTTTTCAAGCAGGCAGTCGCGGCAAGGTTCTAAACACGGCCCTCAGATGGACGAGTCACTGATTTAATAATTAAGAAGTTTATTTATGCAGTCTGCTAAAGGTATATAAGGTAATACTCAGGATTTAAGGCACAAAATGTAAATAAAACATTCTGCACTTGATATTTCGAAATTTAGTTTGCACTGCTGAGATTCTGACTCCAAATATGAATCTGAGTTGGTTTGGTGAGTCATTTGTGAAAGTTTATTTATTTATTATTGATTATGGGACACGCGGATATATTTTTATATTTATGTGATGTTTACGATAAAGTATTGTTTCTTAGATGAAACAATTTATTAATAAAATAGATACAAAAGGCTTCGACAATAACAGTACAATATTATAACATTCATGATCGATCAAGAACGCAAATCTAAGATCTTCAGTTTGGCAATAACTATAACAATAGATCTAAGATCGTGTTGGATTTAGGTACGTTCAAGAAGATAAGATCTACTGCTATACACTATAATCTCGGATGTCTCCTAAACTCTTAATTTGAGAGACGTGCGCATTGTGCACGGTGCGTACGCGCAGCCGTGACGTGACGCTTCGACGCCGGCGTCGGCGTAGCTCGGTTGACGCGTTATTGCCTAACGCATCATATTCTAATTTATAACTGATATTTTCTGCATTTTTAATAGTGGCATTATGACGATTATACCATATACTATGGAAGGCAATTTTAATTGCTTATACATTCCTTGTTTAATGCTCCGTATGTATGAAGCGTGTTGGAACTACAGCAAGCCATTTATTATAACTTTTAACGTACGTTGGAAAAGTGTAAAGCGCAGTTTATTACATAATTGTCAGAACTTCCATCCCATCGTCGATCACATAAATATTGTTGTTTGCATAAATAATATTGTCAAGCAATTAACAATACAAATATACGAGTATATTTCAATAAAAACCGGTCAATTGCGAGTCGGGCTACTCGCGCACCGAGGGACGGGACGGACGGACAACGTAGGCTTAGTAATAGGGTTCCGTTAAAATAATTAAAGAATTTTAAATCAATATTGGTTGATGAAATATACCCATGAACATATACTTTTTGTATTGGATGAAGCGCTTTGCTTTCAATTGACGCATTTGAAGAAAGCTGCGGGCAAAGATTCTTAAAAAATTGCGTGATTATGTAACCTTTTTAACTCGCACACAAATACGAATAATTTCCTGACTATATTACCAAGTTTAATGTTCATCGTGAGTCACTAATCGTGTTGCGTAAACGTAGAGATGAAAATCTTTGGGTTCCCATAGCGCACGCGCACTGGCGAGGTAACATTAATTAGTAGGACGCAAAAACAGTTCTCTACTCCTGTTATTTCTAAGCTTACAGTTGCAGGGACCACAAAACGTTTCTTATGCGCTTTACGATGGTTCGTGACTGATTGGCAGACAATCGACTTTGCTTTACCGTATGCTGTATTGAATACATTAATCTCCGATCACGATAACCCAATAACGAACTTTAAGTAGGAAAATACAGGCAAAGGTTCTTCTAAGCTGCCGTTCGCTTAGCCTACCTATTTGTCTTTTACGCATTGTAATCTGCGTGTAATCTACAATATAATTTTACTTTCCTGCACCAAAGTACATAATAATAATGGCCTTGTATAAAGCATAGTGATTGGAAAAGTGCGGAATATGATCAGGTGTATGACAAAGACTGTGTAACATGAACTTTTTATAAAATGATATTTGTGAGACCTTGGCCGATACGACTGTGAACCACAATGCTCTCAATTCCGCCATTCACGAGACGAATTAGGTATGAACGAGAACAAAAGTCCTCCTATATTTTTGGATGAATGTATAAATTGTTTAATTTCATACTTTTGCTGTGTATTGTATAAACACTTACTTTTTATATCGTCGGATACAGTCGTGCTGCACTTTTATTGGTTTGACCGATCGGTCTCACAGTCGAGGTCAGAGATTTATTCAGTGTCAGAGCAGATTGAAGTAAAACTCTGGATATCCTGCTACACATTTTGGTGTGATTACCTAATCTTTAAATAGCTTCATAGTATTTTTATAAAGTAGGTACCTAACTAAAGGGAGGATAAGATAAGATTCCAGTTTTCAATTACATGTTTAGAACTAACAAAGCATAAGTATACAAAATCAATCGAGTATTCATAAGATTCCCTATAGTGCCCTATACTATTGCTATTCAAATAGGTAAACAAAGGATTGTAAAGATCAAACTAATTTCAAGTTAAGTAAGTATATTGATACAAGTACCTACCTAACTGGTGATTGACTTGTATAGGCTTGGTAAGCTACACATCGTGAAATACCGAGGATCAATCCTTCGCGTTATACTTTAGATAGATTAATGGTTTTTCGCGTGCCTTTTATAAAGATTATACTTTGGAATTTTTGGGTAGACTTAGGTATAAAGAAAATTAGGGGAAGCTTGCACCAATAATATTGAGGCTTAAACATGTTTAAATATGATGCTGTCACTGTCATTCTCATCAGTATGAGCAATGTAAGAGACGGAACGTTCACTAGCTTACCTGAGTCACAGGTCCGGCACTCTATAGAACGTTTTTGAATTTTGAAATGGCGTCTACACATGCGCACTTTGTGCATTTTGTCCATGACGTTTAGGGTTCTGTTGAAAGCCTCGCTTTGCATTTAGCGTCATCCACATTTCGATACTTTTTATTTTTCGTTCAGTTATTAAAAATAGTATTTGAGCTAAAGAATTACTGAATATGTGAATTTAGCGTTATTTTTCAATTTTTTTTATGCACTGGAAAGACACAATTTTTATGTAGTCTAATCCAACGGTTGCGCGCGCCTGACTGCATTCCCTTACGCGTCTCTCCTAAAGTGTCCCCAGAAAGTGTGAGGTGTGGGGTATCTGAAGTCAGAGGGGGCGTGGAGTGGCCGTTCTGTATGTAGAACTTTATAGGGTCCTTCTTAATATGCTGACACTTTTTTAAAGGAATGATCAGATCGTCAAACTAAACAACTTTCTTTATGGCACCAACATCGAAATCGCGAAAAAATAATCTGCTGTTCCAAACAAAATTGCAAACCTACTACTCTACTACTCGAGCCAAATGTTTGGGACAGCAGAATTTTTTTCGCGATTTCGATGTTGGTCCCATAGAGAACGTTGTTCAGGTTGACGGTCTGATCGCCCCTTTAAAAAGTGTCATCATATTAAGAATGACCCTGTATACTATTACCTATTCTGTGCCTAAGCGAAAATTCTTGGTCTATGCTAAATACGTTAAAGCCTAATCGTTTTTGGTGCAAGCCACCCAAAGATACTTTTGGTCGCCGTCACCATCATCCGACATTATTTTGGACGTTCATCTATGTACTTCCGATTTACCTATACTGACGTGGTGGAAAATTAAAGATATTGGTCGAGTAGCTAATAGCTATTGACATTTTCTGTGGAACAGCAGATATTTTTTCGCTATTTCGATTTTGTCTCCACAGTGAAAGTAGTTCAGTTTGATGGTCTGAAGCACCCTGTTCGATATGTAACACATTTAATTTTACTTAGGTATAGGTCTCAATTGTTGCCGATCTGACTATTACCTAACCGTCAAGTAAGATTAGTTGCCCTTCTGAACTTCTACAGACACGCCTAACACAACCTACTTATATTGTGTTATCGTACAAGTTCACATACCTTGGTTTAAATGCCGGTCATTTAAGTTGAACCTCGACTACCTTAAGGTTAGGTACAAAGTTCGTTGCTGTTATTACTGCGACATTATCAAGTACTTAGGTACTTACCTACAGGGCAGTAAGATCAATTGAACTTTATAAGTCGTGTCTGAGGGCAGTTGTTAGCTGTCATGTTCGTGTAATGGTTTATTACAGCGAATTGTGGTTAACAGTCATAACACTCATGTCATTCATATTGCAAAAGTAACATACATATTTTAGGTCTGTTATTTACAGTAACATTCTCCCGGATCATAGGGCACTGCTGTGAATTAACTTTATATCTTGGTCAATCATTTACAGAGCCTTAGATTCTTTGCCGTGTTTCCGGCTTAGAATGGACTACCCCAGTGTCCTACGAGGGTACTGATTTAAGGTTTCTTATGCAGTGTTTTTGTGGGCGGGAGTTTAGAAAACTCACTATTTGACACATCACATCCTGAAACTTAAAATGCAAAATGTGAGCATTGCTACAACTACATTCTTAATCAGCAAGTTGGCAGTTGTAGTAATTTTTATGACCACCCCGAAAAGGATTTAAGGAGTTCGTTCGTGAGTTTATGTAAGTATATGTATGTAGATAAAGTTAATGGGACGAGAGTCAGTACATCGTCGATGGACTTCGGAACGAAATGTGTTTTGACAATTATGGGTGATTATTGGTTCTCTATCTTTTGATCTGTAATTTACTCGATGCGATGTTAATTAGTGATTGGGAAAAGCTCTATAAACTGGCAAAACATGATATTGTGTAGGATAGTAACATGTCCTTGTTTTCTAGCTTATAACAATTCGGTACATGAAGTTTATTTTTGACCTTCTTATTTTATTTTTTACGGATAGAAGACATAATTTTAAGAAACCAATTTAATTTTTATTGCGATTCATCGAGTTTATCAATACAAATTTAATAATACTTTGATCTGTAATCTCCAAATGCAAAAATAGTAAAGAGAAAATAATTCGAACTCAATGGAGAAAAACTACTTACTGCTTTATTTAAAAAAAAATATCTCTAACTCTATGCTGGAAACAGAAACGGCAACATAAAATATCAAATTCTGATATTGTGAATGTATTTTTTTTCATAATGGCCAGTTATTTTAAATTTACCAAGGAGTTCATAGGTTTCCCAGTAACGTCACTAGACCAAGGAATATACTACTCTTGCACTAGACCCACTAGACGTACCGAAAAACTACGTTATTTTATTAAAAATATCTGTAATCTTTTCATTGTGAAATCTCTGACATAGAAAATATTATTATGAGACAATTAAAAAAACATGACATACCGAATTAGCTGTAGATAAATACGTGCATACATAAACTCATGCTTGTGTCCCATTTGTCTACCTAAGATGCTACTGCTGTAGGTATGGAAAATTCACGAAGTATTTCTTTCCAAGAACTCTCACAAACTTGAGCACTATGCCCAGATTCGGTTTTTTTTGAGGATTTAAAAATAAGCGACGATAAAAATTGGGAATTGTGAAAATCATTCATCAATCCCTAACTAATTTTATATTTCAAGTAAACAAAACAATAATTTAGAAATTGTAGTGAACGAGGTAGGTATTAGTTATGCACTATCGATATCAAAATACATTGTTACTGTCAATTTTACACAATAATTGCAAGACAATTCAGTGACTACATTAAAATTCTGATTGATTTATCACCTAAACATATTTGCACAGCCTTTATTTATCGCCTATTATTCAGTACCGTTTCACCGAAGCTAATTTATTTGAATATTGACGAAATATTTACGAGTGATTGTTCACGAAGATTGATTATCCAAAATGGGCTGACAAAGCCAGGTAGATAATTGTTGATGTTATCTCCAGATCAGTACGCTAGATACCTTGCAGCCAGGATGCGGATCTCGGAGCCAGTCACTTCTCCAAGGTTCTGTTCGTGTTCGACACACGGGCGATCCTGCCTTTCTAAAATATTATTTATTTTGCTGGAGAGCGATATTGATGGCGGGTGGTCACGATTATGTACATTCGGATGAATAATCCGAACGTAATGTTTCAGTGTACGTTTGATATAGAACAGTAGATACGATGCTGCTTGTGCTGTAGTAACGTTATTGGGTAATAGACACCAGCCACTTACGTATCTATAAGGTCTAATTCAATTAGCTGAAACTGTTTAAGAGAACTTTATTCCGAATGCGTAAATGCGCGCTGCATGCAAACGAAGTCTGGTGATATTTTCTATACTAACCAATTAAAGTCAATGAAATTTTCCAGAAACAATCTAGAAACTAATATATATTATGCAATTTAGATTTAAATTGAGCAAATATAATTTGAATGTTTTCCGGTAGGTATCGCAAAACGGGTACACAGAAACTAATTTCTATGTTTGTATGAAGTCAGATTTTAGTTAAAATAAACAGTTCTAGTGCTAGGATTAATTTAAGATTTGTATGGAAATCTTTGTGGCACGGTAACATAAAAACTATAACATTTTAACGAAAATCTGACCGCTGGCTTCATACTACATAGAGATACTAATCCAGTTGTATGAAGCCAGATTTCTAGATTGTTTCTGAAAAAAAATCATTAGCTTTAATTGGTTGGTATTGAAAATATCACTAGACTTCGTTTGTATAGAGCGCGCTCCGAATTATATTCCCTTAAGGGGATGATCAGACCATCAAACTGAACAACTATTTCTATGGGACCAATCGCGGAAAAAACTGTTCCATAATAAACTGCAATCATAACTCGACTGAAATGTATGGAACAACTGATTTTGTTTTCGCGATTTCGATATTGGTCCCTTAGAGAAAGTAGTTTCAGCCAATTTTGTTAGAATCCCACCTCAGACTCATAATTGAATTTTGTCACTTATGGTACTGAAATGTTTATGTAGGTATTTATGTTACATTAGCTAACATATTTTGTCCACTACTGCCAGTTGCACGCACGTTCATTAAAGTTAATCCTCCATTGAATCTCTTGCTGTCAGTTTTTGTCTTGTTGACGTTCTAAAAGCTAGCAAGACGTTTAATGGAGGATTAACTTTAATGAACGTACGTGCAACTGACCGTCAGTGATTTTAATTCTGAGTAAAGATTATCTCAAACAATCAAATAAAAATTCTTCTGGAAATCATCAATTTGCGATAATTTTTTTTTCTTTAGTTTTGTTAAGTATCGAATGCAGGAGGAAGCTAATATCATTACCATAGGATATAAGTCTGTCAATTCTATCCTTTGAAGAGCATTTTTATGAACTAGACCTATTCTGATCACAAAATTACAGACAAAACGGTGCAGAACTAAACAAACATGGTAATTCCAACAGACCTCAAGGGATCAATCATCCAACAACGAAATATGTTAAAAACAAATGCTAAGGGAAAGGAATGGCCTATCCAAGGCTAATCTTAGTCGGTCACTTCAACTTTATGCGCCTAATGTGTTGCCATTTTTAGCCACTCCACCTTACCTAGCCGTTTTGAAATTGGTCGATTAGATCTAGTACAGATGGGAGTACGATGAAACACCGTTTAAATTCTCTTTGGTATTCTATAGGTTCGTGGTCTACAGAGGTTATAGAAGAGGTTATCTTCTTAAATCTCAGCTGTATGTAACCACACCAGGAAATGGCTTTAGTAAGACCAGATTTCATGTTTTCCGTTTGGTAGTCTTACATTTTGGTTCTATACAAACCAATAAATGACATGACGCGTCTTTTTGATCAATTTATGTTCTACGTAAAGGACGGACATTCCCTGCCCCCCTAGAAATTTTTGAGCTAACCCCACCTCGTTGGTACAGTGGGTGGACTACCTGTTAGCATTGGTGATTTGGTGTAGTCCTCTCTCACTCTCCTCTTCTTGTCAGAGCGAGCCCGTTTGTTTGAAGTGTTCAGGGTGTGGCTGGGGCATAAGCCTTTAACTTGAAGGAGGGTGTGCAGGCGTTATTCTGTGTGTAGTTGTAGGGTTTTGGGACTTCACATACGCATCGGAATTTCAGCGTAAAAACTCTTTGGTAGGTATTTGGTATGTAGTCGTGCGGTTTCGAACCGAAAGTCGAACGCCTACCTGTCCGCATCCGTAACTCGTCATCGGCACTCTTTAATAAACTATTTCCGTTGTTTAATTTTAACTAAGTAAATTAGTTACGATTTCATGGAATTATCAATTCTACTTAGGTATTTTCAAATAACAGTCTAATTAGGTAGATTATGGAAAATAAATACCTTGCTAAAAGTGCCTACCTATTATGGGATGATTGGTTCACGTATTTTTCAACTTCAACTTAGTCGCTCAGAATCAATTTTCCATTACAAATAATCAAACATGAAATTGATGGTTTGTAACCTATAATTTATAAAGATTAATTGAAATCACAGAGATTGAGCGTTTGAGTCATTTACATTGAGATATTGAGCGTGACGGTATGGTAATCTGTTAGTAACGGTGCAAGATGCAAGGAGTACGCAATTGGACACGGAGTCTGTGCATCACAGATAAGTTGAGACTAGATTTATGTTTGTAATCGAATCGTGAAAGATTTTTCTATACTGGAGTGCGATTTGTGAAACTCACACGTTCAAATCTGCAGGAGAAAATGTGAAAATTACCATTAGGAGATTATAATTATCATCCCTCTTAAATGACTATTATATAGGGTTCTTCTTTATTTGCTGACACTTTTTAAGAGGATGACCAGACCATCATACTTAACAACTTTGTCTATGGGACCAATGTCGAAATCGCGAAAATAAAATTAGCTGTTCCATACTAAACTGAAATCTTACTCGGTCGAGTAAGATTTTATTGTATGGGACAGCTGGTTTCTTTTTCGCGATTTCGACATTGGTCCCATAGAGAAAGTTGTCCCGTTTGATGATCTGATCATTCTCTTAAAAAACTGTCAGCATATAAAGTTGGACCCTGTACAGTATTTTCGCTAACATTATTGCTTTGATCGAATCTAAATTGTCTGAAGTAAATTATTTTTATTTTATTATAATCACATATCCGTGTCAAATTACATTAGCATTATTAAACTAAGGCTATGTCTACTTTGCATAAAGCATAAATTTTTCAGGTTTTTAGAATAAAATGCAAACATAATCAAATGTTTATTGTTAACCTTGCCAATATGTCAGTTTATAGTCGGTTGTATGATTAGATCACGAATTAATAAGATAGATGTAAAACATAGTTGTTGTAATGATATACCTTTATACCCCTATTTCTTAATTATTGTAAATTCAGATAGTGAAACTAAACAGTTTTCCCTATAGGAACATGGGTCGAAAAACGAGAAAAATGTTTGGACCTTCGATATAAAAGTGCCGATCAGCCGATCGGTTTTCTATGGGAGGTCGAATAACATTTCTCGTAGTAAATATTGTAGGATTTCCCATCCTAACAATTTGTGGTGGATTCAGATAGGTAATGAAAGTAGTTTAATTTCATTACCTATCTGAATCCACCACAGGTAAATTACACGCTCCGAATACGTCCTTAAATTTTTTCTAGTATACCTAATTTAAAAATAGTAGTGTACAGTGAGAAAATGATAAGGCCGTCAAAATTTTGACATCCTCCAGCTATATGCAGTTTCTGCTAAGAACAGTAATAAATCACATGCAGTTACTATGATTTATTTCATGACTGACAAGCCAATATACTGCTACTATAAGAGACCTATCATAAACACAAAAACCCCGACACTGATGTTGAATAATGCCATAATTTTCTTGCATGCATACATCTATCTGTTAAAACCGAACTAGTTTCGAAACACCTGTACTTAAGGTATCAGAGATTTATATCATCTTATGGTAACAGGAATTTAGTTAGAAAGTAAATGTAGCCCGATGGTATTGAGCCATTTACTATTACTTAAGAGGCCTCGATAGTTAAATAGATCAACAGTTATTAATACGTACGTACTTGAATGGTCAAATGTAATGATTTCGTAAGCAATTATTATGAAAGTGATGATACGACGTAACATCTCTGACAGGTGCGTTAAGCGGATGATTTGATATTACATACGATGCGATATAGGTAGGGACGAGTATGTAGATAAGATATTGTAAGTTTGCTCATAATAACAAGTTGAGGAAAATACGTGTTAATGAATTAAGGCATGTGTTGTACCCACTGTCCATTATAAGTGGCGACAGGCTCTCCCCCCGTCACACTGGACAGAGTTTCAGTACTACTGGTGAAACGAGGATGTTCTGAGGTTTCAGAATATCTCTGACTACCCCCTCGGGGAATATAGTCGTGAGCATATGCTTATGCTTATGAATTAACGCAAAACTAGAAAGTAGTTTGTTTAGAATCGAATTATCATGGTTTCAACATAGGTTTTTTTTTTTTCAAAATATTAAATAATTGGTTAGTAAAATTTAAAATTTACTGATCTCGATCTCAAACCACCGCACGGGAACTCTCACCCTACATACTACCAAAACAAGATTCCTGAAATGTATCCATGAGCACGTTAGCGCTTTCATTCAGTGCTGAAATGATAACAAATCATTTTTGCCTCAAAACTTAAAAAGCGAATAACTTTAAATTTTCACTACAAAAATAATGAAATTATTGTTTCAATCTAATTATTTTGTTATAAATCAGTAGGGGTGTATAAGGTTTGGCGCTTATTCATTAACACGTTGTATAATCGTTATGCGATGAGTTCTAAAGTGATCATGATTATTGACTGCATTATATCATTAGTCATATCATGGTCCAATGCCAAAAATTTTGTCAGTACACTGCTATGTAGTACTAGATACTCTTTCTTATATTCTGACAGTGAAATTACTGAATATGTATAGGTAGGTATCGTCTAGAGTTATACAGTAGAATATATTTTTCGTGACACATACGGGGTGTAAGGGACAGCGGGGCTCATACTGAAACGGTGTATTCAAACCATCAAACTTTCAATATGGAGTCTATTTCTATATTTAAAAAGAGAACGAACGATCACTATCTCTCTCTACCTTAAGTGATATTTATATATATTTATATATTGTATGTTGTAGGTATATGTTGTATATTATATTTGTTTATTGTTTGTCTGTACACAATAAGTTTGCCTTGTAATTATTAACTGTCTCTTTTGCGGGTCTGCTGGAAGAAATCTCTTCAGAGATAAGCTCGCCCTTTGTACATGTCTTCTCACCTTTGTATATTATTATGTCTTTGTGTACAATAAAGTGTTATAATAATGGAACTACCTACAAAAAAACTTTTTCATATAACACTGCAGTAGGACAGGGAGTACCCGACTCATATGTATGAAACAGCCGATTTTTTCGTTATTCCGAAAGTTAACTCCATAGTAAAAGTTGTTCAGTTTGATGGTGTGAATTCGATTATAGTATTTGTCCGAAGTCCCACCCTGTCCCACCCTTTAAGGCATCGACATACACCCTGTATGTTGATGCCTTAAAGATTAGAAACATTACCTTTATAACGGATCCATTAGCGAATAAGTAATTACGATAACTGAATTAAAATGATTTAATACAATTCCCTTTATTAAAAAATAATAGTATAGTTCTCGATGTAAAGTCGTGATGGGATCATACCGGCATTGTTAAGACCAAGGTGAAGATAAATGAATTTATTAAATAGACCTATTTCTAACGAAGGCCACGGCAATAAATGCTTCGTTAACTTTTTAAATCTGATTCTACCTATAATTAATATCCTATACCTCGATTAGAAGAACCTATTATTACAAAGCTATATGGTTAATTGTTTGATATGACCAAAGGATATGATACTATGATTTCTCTTTGTAAAATCCTGCACTCTGTGATTACTGAACCACAAATATTCTTATTTGCTTCGTTCCACAACATACTATGTTATAAAAAAATATTAACGATTTTTTGTTATATTTTGTCCAACAATGTCAAGAGAAAAACTTGAAACTCAGCCATGAGTCGCGACCTAGAGTCATGCATTGTCTTTCCGTATACTTGAGAATTAGTGCAACATATTATGTGCAATAATATGTAAAATACCTTAATTAATTGTTCCGTTTCCTTTGTTTCAGTTATACCGAATATAGTGACATCGATAACGATTTCACCAAATGGAAACAGCCCTGAAATCAAAATGGTTGGCGGAATGATGGTGGATGTCCAACAGGGATTTGTCCCAATGATCTCCACCGTTAGACCAGAGGAAGCTACTACTAAGAGTAACTATGACAAAAGTAGAAAAGCCTCAGATAATAATTCTACAAAACTTTCAATCAATGAGAGGTACAGACGATTAATACCTTACATGACATTTTACTATGCTAACGATTTAGCACCCACAACAGAGGCATACTACACTAAGAATGTTGAAGTAGAAAAGGCAGAAATATTAGAAGGAAAAAACATAGAGCAACACAACCAACGACAGCCTAAGAAGATTGTGTACTCCCAAAGGAACATTCCGAGATATCAAGGAAACAGACTAACTCATTTCAATATAGCTTCGGCAAATCCAACAAAAGTGTTCTACAAAGAAGGTGTTCCTACATACCAGAGTGCTAAATTGACTCCTAATTACAATCCTATATTGTCGGAACAAAATAATTTAGCTCACGATTACGACCAGGGTAGATTTGTTCAGAAACATATCGTCAAATCTCCAAGCGCTCCATTCACACCTTCGACAAGACAACCCTATTTGAATCTATACAGTCACGAAGATGCAGGCAACGTGCAATATTATGTATCTGGTAAAGACCAAGCTCCTAAATACAAGTTGGTTCCATACGAGCAAACTCCTCCTGTCAAAGTTACGCACAACGAACATTTTGAACCGAAAAAACTATTACCAGTCCCTGTTTTGGTGACCAAAGATCAAGTATACATAAAACCAAGACCCGTTCGACCACAGTATGTCTACGACAACGGCAATGTTCAACAGCTCGTACCGAGGAAACAGCCTGTAGTAGTGTCTGAAAATTACTACGAAAAACGGCGACCTGTTCCTGCATTAGTTCAACCGGTGATCGAAAGTGGTTTCAAACCTATAATTACACATACGGTCACCACCGAAGGTCCTGTTTACACCAACAAGCTACCAGCGACACCCTATCCATATTTGGAGAAGAAACCAGAGGAGCAAATTATTGAGACTGCACCCGTAGCTCCTGAAGTCGCCGATTATAGACCAAACTATTATCAATACGTCGAGGAGCGTCCCGCGTATACGCCTGCACAGCAAGAACCTTCTCAAACGGTCAGTTTGGCAGACCTTCTCAATTCCCTTCAACTGAATAAATCCATACCAAAACCGATAACGAGAGAAAACGTTGGGTCATCCATAAGAACGTTGCTGCAGGTTTTGAACGCTTTAAAAGCGATGAGTCACGAGAATGAAGTTGAAACTCCGATTTTAAGCACACCAACACCCTTTGTAGCTTCCGAAGTAATGGATGAAGTGACGGCGAAGCCACTGATAGAGGACACACACGCTTCCGTGGTAGATGACGTTGATTTGCACGAAGAACCTTATTTGGCTCCCGTCCACACTCCATCTCAACATTTGGATGGTGAGAAATAACGTTTACCTATAATTTGTTTCAGTGATTAGAAGGTAGGTCTTGTTCATGTTTTTAGTCGAAACCAGAGCAAGGGCTATGTAACGTAAAATTATATGTGTTACCTCACAATATGACTTAATTGAGATGTAGGTAAACATAACATTACCACAAAACAATTTTTTTTCATGAATCGGACATTTTGACCAGACTCAATTAATAATGTTTATCGTTGATTAAGTGACACACCTGCTGAACGTTCGGGGCTGAAAGTTCAGTTGAATAGGTACGCGTCTTCTGGTGTGTCGCTCGCCAGTATAGGGAAAAGCATTGCACGCGTATTCGACCGAACGTTCGGTTGAAAACGCGTCTACTATACTTCATTCCAAATAAGGACGACGAGATTTTCCGATTCTTACTTAGCTTTCTGGCCAATACTGATTCCCAAATGTTATTAATTTATTGCATACATATACTATCCGACATATCTTGGACGCTACTAAAGCTTTTCTAAGAATAAGTGAGAGGAAGTGTTTCAAATCACTGTTTCTGTAATGCAAAATGGCCATAATATCGTTGCTATTTTGAATGAAGTATAGGAAAAATGGTGTGTAATGGCGCGTACTGGTGTGTCGCTCGCCGATATAGGGAAAAGCAATACACGCGTATTCAACCTAACGTTCAGCAGGTGTGTCCTTATACTTAAGAATACTTAGCCCGGATTGCACCAACACATATTTAGGCTTAAACGTATTTAGTGATAGTTCCGTCTTTCACACTGCTCATACAAATGACAGTGACGCCATCACATTTAAACATGTTCAAGCCTAAATACTTTTTGGTGCAAGCCAGCTTTACAAGTTAAAATCTCGAAACATGAAATTACCACCATAAAACATTTAACATTCATGTTTGAACCGAATGTGAATTTGAACCGGCTTGATTTGATAATGCAGTCTCATGTGGGAGTTATTTATTAATTAGTTAATACTACCGACATATTAATCCTCTTTTTTTTTCATTCATATGTTAGTGAACTTTATCTTGTGCGTTAGCACTGCATTTCGGCCAGTGTCAAGTAGCTTGTGGGAGTATCTATCCCAATCTCAGGGACTGTTTTTGATCAAGAACAAGAGATTGCGGGTTGCGGAGCCTCGTGGCAAGCAAAAACGCGACGCGCGAACACCACGCGAGACAAGTGCTCGTTTCAGAACTTGTAACGTGACTCCCATATTAATCAATGCTTGAGTTTTAAGTTATACAGTACCTACTGTATGACCACAATTAAAATTTACTACCTATGTTAGCCACAGTTGAGGGCACATTAACGCCAACAACGGAGTTGAGGCAGTCGCCGTGCCCAAAATCAATCAAGAGCACAACAACATACTTCCAAGATAAAGTTTGAATCATTACCATCCTGTCTTGCAGACTTCCCGTCTGGTGGCAGCACTAGCCAGCGGTTCCCTCAGCCAGTGAACTCCGACGACGAGGGCGGGACTCCAGGACGTCCCGGTGTCGACTATCCCGTGCTGACAACCATCCCGCCTACACGCTTCGACTGCAAAACTCAGCGATACAAGGGATTCTTTGCTGATCCTGAGACAAGATGCCAAGTGCGTTTATGTTTTACTTATGCACTTACCTATTAAGTTCATATGGTCATCCACTACGATTACGGAAGGCGGTTTTAAGGTCAAGGATTATTTAGCTTAAAATGTAGGTATTCGGTAATGGTAGGAAATTAAACACATACCTACATTAATTTATTGTGTCCGTGAAAATAGGCCCCATGAAACACGCAAGACGTAAACATTTTGTGTGTCGAGTTCCATACTGTTTTTTTCGTCAACCAATCGTCGCCTGGGTAACTTAATAAGCTACCTACGTATCATACCACCATCTATCACTCGGATACCATGGAATACTGCCCACACGATAAGAAGAAGCATAAACCATGAACTTACCAATAATCCTTACATCCTCAGGTATGGCACTACTGCGACCTCAACGGCGGACAGGCCTCGTTCCTCTGCCCTAACGGGACCATCTTCTCCCAGGCGGCTCTGACCTGCGACTGGTGGTTCAACGTGCGTTGCGCTCAAACCACACAGCTCTACGTCCTCAATGAGAGCTTGTATAAGTACATATTGCCACATTCGCCCAAGTTCCCGGAAGATTACAGCGGACCTCTCGTTGATAAGTGAGTTTTTTTCATAACAATCTGAGATATTTACCATTAGGTATAAATCACTAGTTAGATAAATTCCTTTAAAATCATTTAACTCACACCTCTAATAGACCCAGCTGGCCGGGGCGACCGCATGAGGAATTTAGCTAGCAAAATTATGAAAACCGCGGAGTTTCTGGCAAGTTTTGTTGTCCTAGACAATGTTTTGGCGTCAAGTTATAATATTGGCTAAAATAAAATGTAGCATAGATATACAGAGTCCTTCTTAATATGCTGCCACTTTTTAAGAGGATGATCAGACCGTCAAACTGAACAACTTTCTCTATGGGACCAACATCGAAATCGCGAAAAAAGTCAGCTGTCCCATAAATTTGACTCAAGTTCGTTTACAAGTTTTTCTCAAGTTTAGTATGGAACAGCAGATTGTTTTTTCGCGATTTTGATGTTGGTGCAATAGAGAAAGTTGTTCAGTTTGATAGTCTGATCATCCTCTTAAAAAAGTGTCAGCATATTAAGAAGGACCCTGTATTATGTAGAACTCAACTTAAGTAGTTACTTTAAGTAGATAATAAAGCTAAAGTTTTTTATTTTTCAAATGATTATTTAGTATGTAGTCAGGTTTTTGTTATTCGGTGGGTTGCGTTATTGATTGATTTGCGTATATAGACTATAGATTATCAATGTTGTATTAAATTTTGTTTTCTCACATTCCAGATATTTAACTCTAAAGTTCAAAGAGATGGAAGAGCAGTTTAGAAAAAATAAAAATAAACAGAGCGCTTCTGAGAAGATGGACTCGGAAGAAGACGGGGAAGCCAGTGAAGAAACCAGTGAAAAAGAATCAGAAAACAGTGAGATGAATGAAGATCACCAAGATAGTGATAAAAGTGATGTGAGCACTGTCAGTGAAGCCAGCGTAGTAGTGGGGTCTGTTGGCACTAGTGGAAATGTTGAGAGGTTAGAAGATTGATCAGATTATAGTCAACAAAGTATGTCATCTAATTTTGCAGCATTTCTTAAATCGGTTAGCGGAACATCGACCTTGCGCCGTTTTATTTTTAGATAAGTATACGAATCTTGATAAGGTAGGACTTAATAAACTGTGATAGTTTGAGTTGAATTCCACATTAGTTGTGGTTAAATTTGTATGATGTTAAAATAGACTAAATTATTATTAAAATATATAATGACACAAGCGTGGATGATTCCGAAAGTCTAGTGTTAGGTAAATGCCAGAGTGTGTGAAGGTCGTTTTTAAATTTATTATTTTGCCATTTTTCAACAATGTTATGTATATTTTATGATTGCCTTCCTTCCTACTTTTATAATATAGCAAACTTGAATTAATGTTTAAGAATTAAACTTGCCATATGCTGCCATGTTTAATTCAAATGATTGTATTTAGGTACACTACTTGTAAGTTTGTGGACGCGTGATAAATAGTTTAGACTTTGTATCGAACGAGTTACTTTATTTAATTTATAATTGTAATACTCATAGTGATATATTTGTGCAATGTGTAAATAATGACTGCCTGCCATCGGACCATCAATATAAATGTGCAATAAATTATTTATTTCTAAAAATGTTTTCACTGTAGTCAATAACATTAAAAAGAAACACGAATGTGCAGTTAATATAATTGATGAATTTATTTACAGTTTTATCAACTATGCGAATTTTATGTTACCTATGTTATGTTTTCAATATTCAATAATAAATAATACGTAATAATCTACAATGACATTAAATCTAACATTTTAAAACAAAGCAACAAAATATATTTCAGTAACAAAGGTTAATTTTACTTATGAAAAATAAATGCATGGGATACTGAGATATGACTAGCCACCCTCTTTGTAAATATTTATTATGAATCGCCCCAAGAAATTTAACTACATTCTTAGATTGGGACTTATATTACAACATTACCTACAATGTATTTACTTATTATGTGATTTGACTAAATCGATTACATGGTGTATTATATTTTACGTACGATTAACTAGAACGTAATGAAAATTTTGATGAGATTCGTTACAGTACCGATGTGGTCGAAACATGGGTAATTTAATATAATACTTGCTAACTATGGTTACCGACACATTGGACCATTAAAACTAAAGTCTACCTAAAACATTTAAGTTTAACAATGCAATTTCGCATAGAATATTTATACAAAAATATAATTTCGGGATGACAAATCCTTAAGACGAAGGTTAACTGATTAATATAAGTTCTTAAAAGATCAGTTTTTAAACCAATATAATTTTGAACACGCGTTCCAAAGTTCCATTCCCTATCTAAGAATAAACTTCGCCTAACTATTATTTTACAATTATTTACATCAGACCATGTCTAAACTACTTAACATCAATCACAAGTTGTTGCCATTTCAGTCTTAGCACCAAATGCTCCAGTTACATTGTTACAGTTACGAGAAAACCAGGGTTCGAAAGGATAATTATCACGATAATTATCTTGATACATATACCTTGATAATTATCCGATCACGATACGAGAAAAAAGAACCTTACAAACACGAAAGCTAATTTCTCAATGTTTTATGTTGTTGTTCTCAATTATTTGTAAGGTATGCATTATGATAATAACCGAAAATTTATAAGACTAGGTGCTGTTAGGTTTGGATACAAAATTTCAATTTTAGAACATTTAGTTCGAAATTTCCTACAACTCTTCACCTTCAACTTCAGTCAAAACTAAGAATCAGCTTGGATAATTATCGGATAATTAACTATCATGATTATTATCAAAGAAAATAATTATCTTGATAATTTCGAACCCTGGAGAAAAGTATTTACAAACTAACTTCAGCCTCGCCGGCCCTAATTAAAAATTAAAAGTCAAACATTTTTGTCATAATGAAACGTTTTGGAGAATAAGCGAAAAGTTGAACTTGATTAAATTATCTAAATAAATTAAGCAAAAGCTCAATTTTGCTTTATTCTTTCCGAATTGAAATAAATGCCAAGTTTTACTTTATTAGGTGCAGTAACAGACGGCAAATAACAGTAGGTACGAAAGAAATACAGGTACCGAGGTAATACAATTAAGTGATTTATATTAAGAGTCATTAATCATTATGATTACAAAAACACTAGCCTTATACAATTTTCCTGTTTTGGCTAAACATGAAATATGTTTGTTTTTGATTAGCATAATTTCAGGAGCGTCATATCATGCGCACGATGCGCCTTTGTCGACTTTAGCGGTAAAAATTAACGACAAAGAATTATTAATACTCAGAAATTAATTAATTTTGCTTTAGACATAATTATATCCAAATATAGATATAAGCCTACTAAATTCACCTTACTTTACCCTGTCAGTGAAAACAAATACTTACCTAAGAATTACATTTTGCACAAAAACGTGCCAAAAATCCCTACATAAAAGTTAAATGCAATATGCATTTTAACATAACGACAAATCTACGTACATTTAACAAGAAACATACATGAAAACATCAATAGATTTTATAATAAAATCCAGTGCAATGCAGAGGTCGGATGGCGTCTGGTTAGTTTAGTGTTTGAGTAGCAAGGCGGCGTGTTTGAGCCGCAGATGTGAGCGCAGGGTGTCGATGCGGCTGTAGGTGGCAGGGCAGTAGGGGCAGAGCGAGCGCTGGGCCGTGTGCGAGTGGAAGTGGTGCCAACGGTTGGACACCTCCTTGCCGCAGGACTTGCAGCGCCACAGCGCGGCGCTCTCCGCCGCCGCCACGAACATGCTGTGGTACGAGTACTGCGGCGCCGGCGCCTGCGCCGATAAGTGCGCCCGCTCTGCAACAACCCGCCCGTCACTATGGCGCTGGCGAATTGGCGCCGCATCGCACGCAGTACGCGCCGTCAATTCCATTCGCCACGCTTACACACATTCAATTATTAAGAGTCATTGACTTACAATTAAGAATGAATAAAATATCGGGGATCGAACCCGACTTCGTCATGAAATGAAAGTGATTTTTTATTATTTTAAATACGACAGGCTAACATCGGTACGTGCACTCGAGCTCGCGTACGCAACACATTGCAAGTGGGGTGGATGGATAGTGATCGCAAAACTGAAACTACACGGATTGTAACATACCACAATTTAATGTAAAATTAGTAATAAATACAACAGATAAATGCAGGAGTTTGCAACATGTTAAAATTGCATTACATAACATCAAACAATGTGAAAAAAATTGCATTAACTGCTTGCATAAAACAAAATTATTTAAATTAAACGTTTAACGGAGGCATCAAACCAAGACATTAAACAAAATATTCATAAACAACAAATAGTTCATAAAATTTCATGTAAAAATATAACAAGACCGATTGTCAGCTGTTAGGTATACGATTTGACACCCCCTACCTATTAGTATTACACTATTGTGATATACGACACTATAACAAAATTTGCTAATGTTATAAAATATAAACAAAATAAAATAACTATTAGACCATTGCTATCCTGATATAACCATAGAGCTCGTCCTGCACTCCATTGATTTAAAATGATAAGATCACGTACTTGTGATTTAAATGTAAATTTTAATATACAATAAATTGGAATATTCAATTAGATTGGCCAAATAAGTGACTAGGTCCACAAGACCCCAATTTCATAAGACTAAATTTAGTAATTCGTTAACCTTATGTATAAATTCCGTATGGCATAAAGTTAGCTTTCATTAAGTCCAATCACGTGGTCACCGTTTAATTTATTTTATTATTAAGTTGCTCACTTTTTGAAAGCTGTAAAGAGATCAAAGGGAGATAATTTCTGAGCCAAACGATGTGATTCTCCAAAATTTTCTGGCCAGACACTATCATAGTATCCTAACCTATAATATCTAAAATAATATTCTATTTTACTACTCAATCGATTTCCTTTATAGAAAAATCGACATTCAAAATTGGTCTCGAGTGATAGTAATTTTAATTTAACATGATTGATGAAGCGTCAAATAGATCGCGAGCCCTAACTTTAGTTTAGTGATAGACCGCGGCTAGGTACACCGTACAGACCAGACAGATAGTGGGAGATCAGCACATCATGGACTCTCGCGGGCCCCCGCGAGCTGCGGGCCCGCACCGGATAGCTATGATCTATTTCAACAATAGACGACAACTTGCGCGATAATAAATTAATAAACAGTACATAACTATTACGATTGGCAGAGGTAAACAAGCTAATCTTAATATTACCAGCTATAAAACCTGTACATCACCGTAACCCAAACTGCGTTTACTAGGTATAATAGAAATAAGGAGCAGTTTACTTATGTAAATACAAATAGGTAGTTAACTCTCTTTCAAAGACATTAATTATATACTTTTAAAATATCATTTAGTTTGGTTACGTAATTAAATAACTAGTAATATTGCACTGAGTATGAAATGCTATCAAATAATAAGCGCCCACATTATAATGAACGGTAAGTATAAAATCTTCATAATCTTAAAAGTAAATATAAATCTTTGTGGAAGAAATATGTTTGGTGACTTTATTACAATGTATTATTTATTACAGTAGAGGGACACAGGAGCTTATTGTTTACATTAGCGTGGGCCCCTATATTCAATAGACGATTGTATAATCTAGCTATGAGTTATGACTATTTTCAAAAATTGCACAAGTGAAATTGCATGTTCACAGCTACTAAACGGCGCTAACGCCTCAACTTAGTAATGGGAGACGATCACGGATTTACTATTTGGATGCGGTAATGTCTAACACCATTAAAACGGTTTATTATATTTGGTAGATAAGGATCAGATTTATATAAATGGGTGTCTTATGATTCTACGTACATTAGTTAATTTGAAGATCTCTGAAAGAAATAATGTAAAATCACGCGAGTGATACTGTAATCTCAAGGCTATAGGCGTGTGTATTCAATGACCCTACCGCCTGCCGCCTGAATGATACCGTGGACCGGACCACCGGACCGGACTGATGCGACCTCAACTGGATGCTAGATGACTTACGTTAATTCAAATTAACTAACCATAAAAAACGTTAATAATATTATAATAGGAGTCGAATCGTAGCGTGTTAACACTCTTGGTTCTAGCACCATTCCATTTTATCACATTTCAGTTACCGTACCACTCTAAGTGTTTAGCTAAAATTGTAACAATCTTAAATCTTAATTGAAAAATACATACATAAACGCTAGGTTAGTCCCAATCGTAGAATGCCAATATTAGTTACTAAATGCGCAACCTCGAAACGTTCCTTCCTATCTTAAAGTAATTGAAGGAGGTCTTCGACCCCAAGCACCGATCACACGAGGGCTGGCGCGACCGAGCGCGGCGTGGCGTGGGCGTCCCGGCCGGCCGCGGCCCGTTATGTTAACTAAACACCTACCAACGATTAAATTATATCATCAACATCGCGAGGACGCGGACGCCTTACCGCTTCTAACGTCAACTGAATATAAACCAAATCAATGTTACTACTCGATGAATCAATAAAAACAAACAACACTAATAAATCATATTACATGGTCATATAAATATAATAAAAGTATATTAAATCAGACAATAGAATATATCTAAGTATAAAAAAAACAATCTCCGTAAATAGATCAACTAGTCTAGTATAAAAATCTTTTCGTATGTTTCCTTAGGCGCTATCCTTTTATACATCACAAATCCTTAATAAATTATCCATCTTGCAAAGGCCTCATGGAGTTACAAATGCATCTACACTGAGATTCAGTCAATATTTATATGTCGTTGACCAACGACAGATCACAATCTCTTTCCAGTCCTCTTAAATTCCATTCTGATGTAGTTCCGCCCCACCCATAGGATGTACATAATAACGTAAATACAATTAGCTACAGGAAACTCATAATTTCCTATCTAATGAATAAATATAACAAGAAGTGTGGGCCCGTATCGGGTCACCGTTAATAGCCAGCATCACTTCGCGGTCGCACCGCTACTCATTATAAGTATATTATACTTTTAATAGCTTAAGGTTCCTATCGATACAATATAAAAAATAATATGGTAATAAAAATTAACATCATATTATTGCTTTTGCCCGTTCCCGTATAGCGATTGGTATAGAAAAAAATTTGCTTACCTACTTATATACGCTTCGAGTCATTATTGTTTAGTAACATCGACAAAATAGGTTCATTCCTTACGCGGAATCTTATACAAGGTCACACTGGGGCAAGTCAAATGCACAACCGAGACAATACTAACGAGTCACCCATCACGATAGATAAGAACTCGAATCTAAGGCCCGCTTAAGTAATAGCACTTCAGCTTAATCCTAAATAGGAAGAGGTTTCGACGCGAGACGGTCCGTTAAAATTTTGACACATCAACAACGAGAGTCAAGAGCTGGCGAGGGCTAGGAGGCTCACAGAGCGTCGAGGCCGAGCCAGTACATGGACAATCAGTCGAAGCCCGCGTCGAGGTGGTTGGCGAAGAGCGGCGCGTGCTGGGCGTGCGGCGCGTGGGGCGGCGCGGGCGCGGGCGCGGCCGCCGGCTCGAACTTGCGCGTGTCGGGGTTGTACGCGGGGTGCTTGAACTTGCAGTGCGTGCGCAGGTTGTCGGAGCGCGTGTAAGTCGCGCGGCACAGCGGGCACTCGAACCGCCCCGGGAAGTGCACGTGATAGTGGTTCCGGATGTGCGTCACCACCTTGCCGCACAGCTTGCACCGGTGCAGGTTGAGCGCGCCGGCCACGCGCTCGAACGTCAGCCGCATGTGCCAGCCCTTCGAGCCTGCAACCAGCCAGCCGTCACTGCACCACACCTCACCACCGCACCTCCCCGCGATCCACTCGCCATCACACGACAATGCCGCAGTGCCAACCCTACGATACCGTACCGACTGCCGACCCGGCTACTACCGACTTCAATATCATTACATCATGTTACTATTAAATTATTTTATTGTAATTGACGGGAACTATCATCGTTGCTCTACGGTTGGTCCTGCAGCATTTGCTATGTGTAGTGCGATTGAATTCGGAAGGTGCAGTATCAATAAATGTAGCAATTTCAAATACATTTTGCAAACAAAGTTCGACTCAAACAATATACAAAGTTAGCGCTATCCAAAGCTATCGACTTTTAACGCTGTACTAAAAATGCTCTTCCTAGCGCTATTAATAAAAAGCTTTTATTAAAATGAATTCAAAATTGAAAATAATCGTTGAACTCAATAATTTCAATTTAAAAAGAAAATTATAATTATATTCAATGGAGATCCATGCATAAATGATTCAATGAAATTGAAGAAAATGGTGGTTGTTATTGGCCTGTGTTATTTTTGTATGATTGTTTTGTTAATTACTGTCACCAAGCCTGTACAGAAAATATTCAGATGTAGAAAGAGAAATAGGCCTGCCATAGTAAATATAGAAAGCACGGATAGAGGATGAAAATGAAAAGAAAAAGTGGTATAAATAAAGAAATATATTTGCAACAAACACACAGTAACGATAGACTTAAATAGAAACTAGATCATAATACTTTCAGGTTAAGAGTAAATGAGATATAAATTAAAATTAAGAAGTATGTCCCTAGATTACAAGGAAAATATCAGTCTTGGCCACCACATGACAACTTGTGTCTTTATTACATCTATAAGGAACAATTAGAGATCACAAGGTTCATTTAGTTTGTACAAGTTTAGGGACGGATACCATTTTAATAAACAGTTCACTGATTTACGTTATCTTTTATGACGATGCCGCTTCCGAATCGGGGACACGGTTAAGTAAGTAAGTCACGGTAATGTGCGCAAAGATTTAAAGCGAAGGAATACAAGTCCTTGGAAAGTGTCACAATTGACCGTTTTGTCTGCTTTACAGTTGGTCCAAAATAACGTTCTTGTACGGTACGGTACAATCCTACACTTTCAACGACTTTAGGATTATTAAAATGTTAAGATATTTATGAACATGCGTTTTCAATGATACCTATCCCAAGAAAATTTTCTGAGTCGTTTCAATCTATCGAAATGTTCAATTCAGTTTGATTGCTTACTATAAATGATATCCGACCCTGACGCTCAATTCTCAGCTCAAGTGCTGCTAGTATACTATACAAATTTAAATATAATTACATAGAGTTAACAGTAGAGTCTGAGCAATTCAACTTTTTATTAAATCTTAATTTACCTACCTAAATACCGAAAAATTCATTTCCCAAACAGCAAACTATATTAAAATAAAAGCGAAACTCTTCCTATATTCAACTAAGACAATTGAAAATAATAAAAAGCTTATTAAATTCATCCAATACAAGAAAGCTGATATCGAAAAATAATTGTGAATTTATATAGTACACAGAAATTTCACACATTTTATGAAAAGTGAAATTCGTTTTTCCGATTCTTTTTTCGGAATGACTGGTATAAACCTGATTTATTGACATTAGACACAAATAACCATGTGTTTATTTCTAGTTAACACATTGTAGAAACTCTTCACAGTTGTGATGCATTGATGCAACATCTATTCACATTTGAATAATTTTAGAGAGTCTTCCATGAATTGGATGCTAGAAATCTAGATTTAAAAAATTGACATAATTAATATTAATCAGAAATTGGACTTTCGCTTTTACTTAATAACCAATATTGTAATATGATTAAAATATAAATTAAAACCTATTAAACAAAATTAAACACACCACACCTTAATTCTAGTTACACAATGGATTTGTTAGAACCAATGAATAAGCGCACTTCGTGTTAGAGATCTGAGAATGTTAGTGCATAGAGTATTATTCCAAGCTTATACTATCAATTTTAAATGTCCTAAATCTTAGCGTGTTTGTTCCAAAGAACATGAGAAATAACAACAAACTTAATTAAATGTTTAATAACAAACGAATGCTTTAACGAAATCTAATTTCCTTTGTGTTACAAAGGTTAAGATAAATCACATTTAGTTTGTATATTAGACAAATTATCGGACCTCAAAACAGAGCAGTGTTTCATACGGAGATGCCTCTTTAGGTTGTCGGCGCGCGTCAGTACGATGGGACATATTGGACATTTATGTTGTTCCGGATTATGTGATTTCATATGTTTCTTTAGATTGCTAACTATTTTGCCGCACACGCTACACGACATTGGAGCACTTTGGTTTTGTATATTATGTACATTGAATCTTTGGCTCATTGCTAATTTGAACGAATTAACTAGCTTATTCTCAATATTGGTAAGTTTGTGGCTGATAGGCTCCTGGGGTTTATTATTCTCGTCAACGCCATAGTTTTCACCTGTAAGACATGTAATTTCTTAACTGGTGGCAATTACGTATTCGACATGCTAAGATTTTCCGCTTCCGTCATGTTCTCAAAACAACCTCATATCACACACTACCTGAACCTCTTTACAACACTTAACCCTTTATAATACATGCAGACCGTGAGTTATACGTAATATATCTACACCCGTTGAAGTGCAACATTACATAATTTGTAAAGACGAATTTGTCTTAAGCAAGACTAATTGTTAAAAGCCGTGATTAGTTTGTCTGTATCAAAAATAATAAAATGATAATACAGAGGAGCAAACACGATTTGTTCCTCAGGGGCGCCAAATCATCACCAGAACACACCGATTTCTTCTTTTAAGTTAATAGAAAGTCTATAAAAAGCTTAATAAAGAAAAGACGTTGAGAAGCGGTTACGGCATTATTAGTGCAAATTAGAATGAAATGATAAGCAGTATGTAGAGCATTCTCTGGGTGCTTGCAACCATCATGCACCAAATTATGAGTGAAATGACTTTTTAAAAATATCTAGATACTCGATATATTTATAGTGAACTGTTATTGTACACGATGATAAATTATTTTAATTTCTTCCTTCCTTTGTAATGGTCAGATTTAATATTGTTTAAATAAAATCTAGATATTTTTAAACAAAGCAACACATTAAATTTAAAATAATAATTTTAAAGCATTGAGCTTATTTGTTGCTCGTTCACAGAAATCTTCGCCTGTTATAAACTGTCAGATAGTACTAAATAATCTAACGACCTAAACGGGTTTAATACTAACTATTTTTTGCATAGGAAACGACCATATTTATAGCATAGCAAAGATTTGATGTGATTAAAATAACAAGACGACCACGAACATAAAATTTTGTGTGTATGTACCTAATGAAAATTCATACTAGATTTAAAATTTAAATAAATTATGGACCTTGAAGTGACTCCGAGCATAAATAATTATATTTAGTAGTCGTCATTTGAAGTCTGTTTCATGTAAGAAGTCCCTTGCAAACTAGCATGTCTATAAAGACGAAAATGGTTAGGTTTGTGGGACTTCTTAGATAAAATGTTTATGATTGGTCAAGGACTCACCGTCTATAGTGTCTGTCTGGTCAGGGTGCGGCTGCATCATAGGCTCGCCGTCGCTGCAGTCGTTGCTTAGCTGGTGCTGCGTCAGCATCGCTGCCATGTCCGTCACTCCCATCGCCTGGAAAATTTGCGTTTCATATTTACCTGTTTTTCATTACATTTCAAGAGTAGTACGTACTAAACTTATTCGTTGAATGGAATAGGAAATGGACGTTGTCTATTATATTATAAAATAGGGTGTAAAAAACACTGTTGGAACCTTTAGGGGGTGCGCCAGACCATCAAACTGAACAACTACCACCATGGAGCCAACTTCGAAACCGCGAAAAAAAAACAGCTGTCCCATACATTTGAGTCGTGTTGGTACTGCAGTTTTGTATGAAACTGGGTTTGTTTCTTCGACAGGGTTTTTTTACACCCTGTATAATTCTATTATTATTTTGTGCAAGTTTGTATTAATTCAAAAGAATGCATATTTTGTATATGAATGCAAATCACTTAAAACCGCAAAAAACACAGGATTTAAAAAAATCTCAAATATCATTTTACTTAAATAATACAAAATATTTAGATAAAATTTGTTTTATTTAACATCATAAGTTTAAAAATAATAATAAGACCAGACGTGTTTTTTCCTCGTCTAAATTTAACCAATGTCTACATACTCGCATAACAGTCACTAACAGTACTATTATGGCCCCTACTTCCATTGCATGTTTTCAACCGAGAAAATAACACTATTTCTGACTGAAATCTCTTACCATGGTATACAATTTAAAATTACGGACAATCTTAGTTCGCCAAATGATTGTATAATTTTTATCAACACTAAAGATTTAATTGATCCGCAGTATAACATATATAATGTATATTTAAAAGCATGTAATGCATTTTATGTACAAAATATAATTATTTATCACAGCTGTGCTAATTTAGTTATCCTAAAAGATACATGTACCTACTGATGAGAAAATAACCAGCCACATTTGGATAAGACCCCGCATAATGTAGGTTCTGTTGTCAGCTTCTCTGGGTCACATAAATTACATACACATTGTAAGGCACTCGTGATTTTTTAAATATAATATTTGCAATGTATTTGTACATTTGTGTAGCGTTGTGTGCAGTTCTAATCGTTAATATGTAACCCTAAATAAAATTATCGTGACATTGTTTTCTGTAACCATTGTTTTATGTATAACTAATATTGTAGATATTCTGGGAGTATTTTTGAATCATACAACATAAAATTGGTTTCTTGTTTGTCCACGGAACCCTGAAACCGTGTTCGCAGAAACGTGGGATTACTAATTTATTTAATTCGTTTTTTATTACTTAAGATTATGTTCCAAATATTGATTATCTCGTGAAATCTATAGTCTAAATTAACACGAAATGTTCAAAAGGGTAACACACACTGCATTTATCAATTTCTCACACGTCTTCATCTACGCAGGCCTAGATAATTCACTATCGCTCAATGTCTCTTCAATTACTGGCATATTTGAATTCTGGGAGCGTTCTCGATCTCTACAGAACTTATGCGCTTTACATTTATCATGATGGTTTACTATTTCTAGTCTGAAGTTAGAGTTTCCTTCTATGAATGACGTTCTATTGACGGTCATCTCATGTGACCATTTTCGGCAATAAGTGCAATACATTATGTTGAGAGCATCGTCGTATTGCAGCCATGGGTATGATGCTAGCCAGCTGGGTCGGAATTTGCCGCCTTTTTTAGCGTTTGCAGGAGGTTGTTTGGGAGGTGTCGGAGGGGCAATTTCTTGAGGTGGTAGCGCGAGGATCGACGCGAGAATGTTTTTTTTGGGTCGGACGGTGCAGAGGTCCAAAGCAGCCGAATCATTGGGTTGTGTACTTTCACCGCCCTCGGTCACGTGGAGCCAGTACGTCTGCCAACAGAAATGGAAAGGATCTGCTTTACAACCAATTATGCGAAAAACGCATAGGTATTTGTTCTTTTTGGAATTTTTTAAAAGGCAGATCCCTTCCTTACTGTTGACTGGCGAACAGAATGTTATCCGTTAAGTTTTTAGTAAAATTATTAAAATAAACAGATTAATAAAACATGAAAATTAAAAGGGCAGAAGAAAAAGATCATCCTTATCTAATAAAAAGAAAGTTGACATAAAAATGTAGACCTTAATTAACAGAACGGTACAAATTATTCCGTCGAATCGCATTTGTAAACAAAAATGTATCAATTTTTTATGCGTTAGTTTACAGAATAACAAAACGTTTTTAAATTTAAAATAGAATAACATGCTAAATTTTTTCATCGCTTACTTAAAATGAATAAAAAATAACAACTTGATTGTATATTTTTTTGTTTAATATTTTTAGTAAGTACTAGAGTGTTCCCGAGACTTCTTCCGCACGGGTTCCCGTCATCGTAATACACTTTGACACACAACAAATTTCATCAAAATCGGTCTAGTAGTTTTCGCGTGATGCGCGAACAAAACAAATTAACAGTTTTCTAATAAAACATAGATTTAAAAAAAAAATTATGACAGTATTTTCCCCACTTAACTATGGAAACATACAGTCTGCCGATTTTTTACCCAAATCTTCCTAATTTTTTCTCATTGCACCTCCTGTGGTGAATTTGTTGCCTAAGTGAACATCACCGAGTATAAAATTACAAACAAATCAATATTTTAACGGCAAGTATCAGATCTGCCCTCCTAGACAAAGAGAATTTCAATTGGCGTTGACGCTAGTAGAAAATGACAGAATGTATGGATTTGACATTAGCGATCGAAACATTTTGACGTTTACTTTCGTCACCATACATCAAGTCCATACATTTTTACGTTTTCTACTGTCGTTAATGCTAATCGAAAGATACTTTGTCTATAGGCCCTGGTCTGATTGAAAGGTTATCAGAGCTTACCGGTAGATGTGTCTGGTCGTAATGCTGCACGTGGTGCGGCTGGTGGGGTATGTAGGGGGTGTCGGGCTCCTGCTTGACGTGGGGCGTGTGGGCGGGCGAGCGCGGCGTGAGGCGCTGCGGCGTGTGCGCGGGCGGCGGCGTCGACGGCTCCGACCCCGAGCCCGTCGACCCACCCTTCACTGACTTTAGGTGACCCTGCAACGAATTCTATGCGTAAATGGTAGCAGGGTTCCGAACTCAACAATCTTTATACAACATTTGGTTTTGCCCGCTACTTCATCCGCACAAACTATATAAGATGTAAAATTAAATTAGTTACATATCAAAGGGGGTGCAGACCTAAACAACTTTCACTATGAAGGCATGTTGCCTTCGAAATGAAATCGCAAAAAAAATCTGCTGTTCCATACATTTGGGTCGAGTAGCCATTGACGTTGTCCATGGAACTTGTTTTTTTTTGCGATTTCGTTGTTGGCTCCATAGTGAAAGTTGTTCAGTTTGATGGTCTGAAACACCCCGTTCAATATGTAACGCATTTAATTTTACACCCTGTATACCAGATTTTAAGTCAGATCATAAGCTATCAAACAAAAAAGTTTCATTAAAATCGGTTCAGTATTTTTTACCCCTATGGGGTTTATCATCATCATCATCAGCCTATGTCACACTGCAGGGCACAGGTAAGGGCCCTATGAGGTTGATTTTAGAATAATCCTTTCTTAGTGCACCCCTACATTCACTGTAGAATATACCCCCCGTATATTTTAATTACTAGACAATTTTAAGAATTTTAAGGCTCTATTCAGATAATGAACAACTTTCCCTAGCTCTAGGGAACATGGGTCGAGAAACGAATTATTTTTGTGGACCTGCCATTCAAAAGTGTGGATCAGCTGATCGATTTTGCATGGGAAAAATCACGTTTTTAATCATTTTTCTATTAATTAAAAATACTTGCTATGTATTATATTCCAATTTCATGGTTCTATCTTCAGCGTTTTAGACTGTGTCCATATGATGAATAATATTTCTATTTCAGGGATTTACAAGGAATTTGTGACAAAAATTCCTTTTTCCTTAAAGAAATTAAACAAAAAACCTTCTTCCCAATTGACATAGCCATCCCATCATATATTCAAATTAATTATGTATTAGTCTTTATTCGTAGTGTATTAGATTTAATAAAATTAAATATAGAGTTACAGAAGTCGGATAACTATCTTAAATGTCTGGGATTTACTCATGAATCTTTCAAAATCGCAATTCTTACAATATATGTTTTTTAGTAAATGATAATTTCTCACCTCATAGTGTCTGTAAGGTAAATCAACGTCGTCCCTTGGTATCGTGGAGTTCTTCCTGCGTTTCTTCTCCGGCGGCACGGAGAGGGGGTGCGATGCGGGCGCGGGGTGGGGGTGGGGGTGCGCGGGAGGCGCGGGGAGGGGTGTGAGGGGGGCGGGGGGCGGCGCGTGCGCGGCCGGCGGCGTCGCGAACGACTCCCCTCGCGAAGACAGGTTCTCGGCACTCACCGACGGTGTCGACCGCTCCTCCGACTGCACAAGTATACTGTTACTTTACACTGCAGTCATACCGTATTATCGTATACGGGTCAGCCTGCGTAGGGGCAAGTCTAAGGCCTGGCGTTTTACGCGCGAATCTCAACGAGTTTTGAAATACATTGCTGCTGGGAAAAAGCAATTTCCTCGCCTAGGCCGCAAGGGGCGAACCTCAAATGAGAAGATTTTACATGAGAGGCAATAATCGTTTTTTATTCCGATTACGCGCATTTCGGTCGTATTTTGAGGTACATCGTAAAACTGTCTTCTTTTCTTTTAGCCTAAGAGCTTCATCTTTTTGTGACGACATAGAGCTCGGCAAATGGAGATCGATAAATTTGACATAAACCAAATTGTCCTTTGTTCCTTCCTAGTAATCTGTACCGACTGCTTTTCAAAAGTCGTCAAAAATTAAACAGAAATGCATTTTGAATTTTTAGGGTTCCAACAACAAATAATAAAAACCGGCCAAGTGTGAGTCAGTATCGCACTTAGGGTCCCGGAGAAAAAAAATCTTTTTGTAAGTTAATATGTTGTGTGGTGGTGTAGTACGGTTCCCTCGGCGCGCGAGTAGCCTGACTCGCACTTGACCGGTTTTACTGTATAAGTGTTGTGCAATTATGTATAGTTAGGTTTTATCATACCATTCATATACAGCTGAAGTGAACTATTTTGACCTTGCGAATGCAAATTGAAATAAAATGTTGAGGGATTAATTTAACTATAAACCTAATAATTATGCACACCTAAGTTCCAAGTCACTAACGATTAATTACCTATGAAAAATCAAGTACCTCGATTTTAGTTGTATACAATCCATGTGACCGATTCAATATGGGCCGACTCTAAATAATAAGTTAATGTTAAACCTAAAACTATACAGAGTGTAAAATTAAATACGTTACATTGATTCAGACCATCAACCTGAAAAACTGTCACTATGGAGCTAACACCGAAATCACGAGAAAAAAAACCAGCTGTTTCATAGAAAACGTCAACGCGTGTAATTTTACACCCTGTATAAGTAAGTGTTTTTTTAATTACCTTAGGATTCAATGTATTATTTTCTGTCAAACCTCTAACTTGTAAACTTTCAGCAGTTTTTAGGAACATCGGTAGCATATTTTGGCCAACATTAACTTCACCCTGAAAAATTAAAACAATTTCTTGAAACAATCTATTTAAATTTATTATCTGTGTATTGTCCATTAAAATAAAATGAATATGATACTTTACCTTATACATAAAGTCCAATAATGACTTCATCTCTGAGAATCTCACATCTTTGAGGAATATGATGGGATGTGGATGTGAATTTTGCAGAAATATAGTCTCAAAATATGGGGAGCATGCTGATAATATCGTCTGGTGTGCCTAGAACAATACAACAGAGATTTTAAAATAGTGTATGTGTATTACAAACAAAAGAAATGATGCAGAGCTGATTACATATTTGAAGGTCTTTTCAGTTATGTATAGTTAGGAACATTGCAAAACTAGAATTTTAGCCGACCTATTCTTATTTTAATTAGGTAGTAGTTTCAGTTTTTGCATAAAATAGGTTGTTGTTAGTTAATATTTAGTGTGGTGATTTGCAGGGATTTTTAAATAATGCTTAGTAAAGCAAAATATTGATAAGCTGAAATTTTGAAGAATCTGATACAACCTCATGAATTGTATGATTCATGAGGCTATTTAGGGTCTTTCTTAATATGCTGACCCTTTTTTAAGAGGATGATCAGATTGTCAAACTGAACAACATTCTCTAAGGCACCAACATCGAGATCGGGAAAAAAAATATGCTGTTCCATACAAAACTGCAAACCTACATGAGCCAAATGTATGGGACTGCAGATTTTTTTTTTTGCGAATTCGATGTTGGTACCTTAGAGAAAGTTGTTCAGTTTGACGGTCTGATCATCCTCTTAAAAAAGTGTCAGCATATTAAGAAGGATCCTGTGTTATGCCCAAGTGGAGACCCTCAGGGCGGATTGGTAGACTTCACATATACATCAGAATTTATTCTTAGGCATATTGCAGGAATCGTATGAAAAATTATAACTCTGTGTCTAGTAGGCCCTTGTCTTGTTATGTTTTTATGTTTAACACCAAAACTCGGGCCAAGTCTCTCAAGAGACAAGGGTGTTTGTTTAAATTAAATGTATGATGGGTGATAAAGATTTTAATACATGTATTTATTAGTACATAAATAGTTCTTTTACCTTGAAATAGTTATAACTATTTCAAGGTAAAAAAACTATTTATTAATATACCAGAACTTAAAATTTGAGTTGCAAACAAAGTTAAAACCGGTATCATACTAAAATCTAATTAAGCTTGCAAAAATATACAAATTAAAGTTAGATCTAGACAAAATACATAAATTTGACTGTCTAGACCCTAAACGCCGTCAAACAACTGTAATAAAATTTAGAAAGTTTTAACATGCATCTCGTCTTTTCTTATCTAACCTATTCAGTCAATTCACTTTCAACCTACAAAATAACTGCATTCTTCAATTAATTCAAACTTTCATAATTTTCGTATAATTTGAATAGCTTACAGGATTAGCAAACTAATCTTATGTCTATTTTGAATAAAAATTTAGATAAATTAACTAAAATTACGATTAAGTTTCTATTTAGGAAATATAAACAAACTAAAAAAATCATGTATTTAAAAATATTTGCTTTGGTATGTATAACTAAATAATGAAATTTATTATTAATTATCAAGTTCAACCTAGAAAAAAGACTTAAAAGTTGGTTAGATAAAATTTAGAAATAACATTGATGTATTCTAGAATTAAATAGATATTATAGATAAAATATTTAAAACAACTCATAGCGAATCACGCTCCAAAAACAAGGTATTTTTGGGAAAAGATTATAATTCAACCTTGCAAAAATTGGCAAATATTTAAATTTCCTAGACGTAGTCTACCTTGGCTTAATAGCCAGCTAAGGTAGCAAATTGGTTTCAATCACTACCAAATCAGGTTGTTTGTTAATATTTTGATAATTCTTTATTAAAATAGTGGATTAATTATGTTTTTATGTCATTTTGCATCATTAAAACAATGGCCTTACTTCTAAATTAAAACAACTATTAAATTAAACAATTAGTACAATTAGTCTATGAGTAACAACTACAATATCATAGTTACTCAATATTGTTTACTATTTTATGCAACATGTTCAGACACAACAGTAAACAGTTGCATGTAAATATTTACATACATTTCCTACATGACATAACATTAAAGGATTATTCTATTAAAAATAAAAACATCTTAAAAATGACTAATATTTTAAAGGTATTTTCCAGCACTGACTTAATTGAGTGTTTTATGATATCCACACATAATAAATATTTTAATTAAGAGAATGCTTATAAGTCTCCCGTTATGAATAAAATTCTGTAACATTGTGTGCCTAACTGAAACAGTACTATACTGTCAACGTCAATGAATTTGAAAGGATCAAAATTTGCACAACTGTTCAACAGTTGTACACAGCTGCAAATTTTATAACACAATCATTTTATAAGGGCTTTGTGTTGTTGAAAATAGGCAATATTGTAAAAGCGTACTAGCATTTTAATTTAAATGAATTCATTACCTACATTCAAAAAGGCTGATGCTTTTTCAGATTATATTTAAAAATATATTTTACAGTTACTTTGCAACTGTAATTTGTTAATCATAAAGCTAAATTACTTACAGCCTTTTAAAGCTTAATTTATCACAAAGTGTGATAACATAAGATAGATAAGAAGCAGTGGTATGCAAATACCTTGACAGTCTCCCCATCGCAGGCAAGTGTGACATCGCAGAGTGCCTCTCGTTGAAGCAGGCTTGCGAGAACATCAGTCAGGTTGGTTGGATGGTTGTTCCAGCGCAAGCAGAACTGCTGGTCCATTATGGGTGCTAGTGTCAGTGACCGTGCTGCAAATAATAATACAACTTAGATGTTCCCTCGCTGACACTAAACCGCCAGCAACAGCCTTAAATAAAGTGCACAAAATTGTTATACAGGAAGGACTGACTTATTGCTGAAACAAACTTTAACTTACATCACTCAGTATTTTAAACAAACGGTAATTAGAGACGTGAGATGGTTATCAAATTTAAGATACCTACTATGTATGCGCAAAAAATTGGCGGCCATAGGGCCTAGATAGGAGAGAGATAGATAAGTGACATCAGCGGCTCGCATTAATGGGGGCCGCGGCCGCGGGCAGCGGGCTTACTGTACTCCACATTGACAGTTAGCCCGCCGACACATATCTACTTGTTGCATGCTCCAAACCAGACCCATACATTATGTAATTTAAGTCCAGAAGACAGACCGCGCGGCCACCGACCCTACGGGACGCGGAAGCCTCTAGCCGCCTCTATAGAACGAGTTTAAAAAAGTAGTACCGCTGGCCAAAAAAATCGCAACACGCTGACACCGTTATAATCGCCAAGCTGGATGGCCCAGTTGTTAACTCCACACTAGTTGTTTCAGGAATTTGAGGATGCACCACTATTTGTTGTTATCACAGATCACGCCGTGTGCCTAGAATTTGGCAACTGAAGATGTACGGGAATTCTAAGCGCGTAGTAGTTGTCAACTTTGGCTATTCGTAGCGCCATTTGCCGATCCCGTATCTCAGAATCTGAGGATTTTATTATCAATCAACACCAAAATTTTCAATTCACACTACAAATCACTAACACAAATCGTGATGAACTCCACAACACACAAAACCAAATATTTCCTAACTCACCATTTGCAAAATTTTTGCCATCACAAACGCCACCCGACCCCTACCTTGCACTGTCTTTTTGACCACACACACATCTCGATTTCCGTGTTCACTCACGGCCTTCGGAATATCTTTCACATCATAATCGCAATCGTTTCGCAATGCGAACTTCATGCGTTTTCCGCAAGGCGCCAAATTTAAAATTTGCAACAGCATTTAATGAACGTTTAACGTTTCAATGGGTTTGTTAAGTTAAAGTTTAGCTCTAAACTGTTTATTAATTAAAGATTGACGTATTTCTAACTCTGCTTTTCGTTAACATTATCAAATAACTTGTCATTTTGGTAATTTTGCCTTGATTTTGATGTCCTTCTCAAAATTAGGTTAGAATGCGAAAACAACACAACACGCGCGCTTTTAAAGGGTTATCTTTATGAATGAAAGGGTGGTGAAAAACATTTTTATTAATTGAAGGAAAACGCAAGCTAACGATTATTCAAAAGGATTTCCTCTGAATTTAGGGAATACAATTTTTTAACATTGGCCTTGACATTTTATCATTTTGCACATCCTCCGACAGCGCCATCTACAAAATTGCAATGTCACATTTCGTTTGCTCTAGTTAGGAAAGATGGCGCTACTTGTACGAGTGTAAAGTAGACTGAGGGCATCGACCCTGATATTGCCATAATTTTTTATCACAGTTCTATGGTTCTATTACGCTACTTCACACGTCTAAGTACCAGCAATTTTTTATTTATAATTTACTATGTGATTACATAACGTTATCTTGGATATTGTTTTACTGCACCTCCTTATTTGCTACCTATAAAGGACTCAAGTGTCTAAATATGCAAGTATCACAGTATAGCCCAGTCATTTGACGGTTTGAGCAGGGACTAATTAAGAATTTCATTTTTTTTGTGTATCATTGAAGAGCCAATTTAAGAATAGAAATATACATAGCAAAATAAAAAAAATAACAGCATTTACCTCGGTCTAAAAACCTGACGCAAAATTTTATTCCCTTTTTTATACCATTATTATTACATACTTCAAACACGGAGTTTAATATTTTTGTCTACTTAGAAAGCTTTTGAAAATACATTTGTATTTTGTAATCAATAATTAAAATTCAACGGCTATTTGTTTAATCCTAGTCTAAGGTTTAATCTAATTAAAATGAATGCCTTGGTATTAATATACCTACTTAAAACCCTTCTGTACATTTTAAGGAAAATCTGACACGATTCAAGCATAGAGATTTGTTACTAGATTGCTTCTGCAAAATTTCATTGAGTTTAATCGGTTAGTATTGAAAATATTACCAGACTTCGTTTGTATGGAGCGCGCCAACAGTAATATACTCTTAAGATTTCGCGCTCCATACATACGAAGTTTAATTCTTAGTTTTAATATAGACCAATAAATTTAATTCAATAAAATTTTTATACACTCTAGAAACAAACCTCCGTGCATAAGTATGGTTTGTCAGATTTTCTTTATAATGTAGGCATAGTTTTATTGTTACAGTGACTCAAAGATTGCCATACAAGCCTTTAATTACCAAATCCTAGCATTGAAACTGTAGGTATATTTTAACGGAATTCAGACATACTACAGGCAGAGATTAGTATCCAGAACTTGTTAATGAAAAATGTCATTGACTTTAAATCATTTGTAGTACCTATTAGTACCTACCTAAATACATAGGTTTCTTATGGAAAGTTGTTCAGTATCATGGGCACAATAACCCCTTAAAGTAATGCAACTGTTTACCCTAACACCCTGTAGTTACCTGCTAGAGGAAGGACTTTTAGTTGAACATATTGTATCAACCACAGACTAGTAAGAAATACTGGATAAACAGACTAAACTTTTTAATCGTCGCCTAAATAAAAGTTTCCAACTAGTCTCCTATTCAAATCGACCTTCGATCTAGTGCAGTTCATTGAACCACGCATTAATTTGGTCATTTGGCCCGTCTGTTCTACTAGTTGGTATCTCTCATACCAATTACGAATGACATACCTAGGCTCGTCTACTTTACTGATATGAATATCAACTGAGATATTAATTTGTTTTTTAATTCTCGTATGGACTGGACATGGACTAGCTACTTAGCTAGTATAGGATCGATAGCTCTTAAATCCAGTCAAGAGCGAGTCGGCCTTTTGCTCCAAACGAGCAATATACAACGTGTTAATGAATAAGCGCAAAACCTCATGCACCCCAACTGATATATAAAAAATAATTAGATTGAAACAATAACAATAATTTCATTATTTTGGTAGTTAAAATTTAAAGTTATTCGCATTTTAAGTTCTGACGCTAATGTCGCGTCATGATTTGTTATCATTTCAGCAATGAATGAAAGCGCTAACGTGCTCATGGATTCATTTTAAGAATCTTGTTTTGGTAGTAAATAGGGTGAGAGTGCTTGGGTTGGGTTGTTTTGGGTTGAGATCGAGTTCAGTAAATTTTTAAATTGTACAAACAAATTATTTAATATTTTGAAGAAAAAAAAAACCTATGTTGAGACCATGATAATTCGATTCTGCTCTCGATTCTAAACAAACTACTTTCTAGTTTTGCGTTAGTTCATTAACACGTTGTATAATTTTTATGTAGTATGTTTACCTACGCCCTCGCCCTCCTGATACGACACTACATCAACCTTTTCCTTCACTTGTGCTAGATAACTCTGTCTATACTCCATTCAAAATAGCAACGAAATTTTTAAGGCTATTTTGCATTACAGAAACAGAGATTTGAAACACTTCCTCTTACTTATTCTTATAACAGCTTTTAGTCGAGGAAATCTACGGATTTTTGTATGGAGAAGGTTGCATTAATTGCACTTTTGGTGATAATTTGGAATATAGTAGATAAATACCTGAAAAACAGAAATTATCAATAATCCCCAATTTTTTATTGTGTATAATTGAATAATTAAGACATTTACAAAACATTAAATTTAGGTATGAACAAAAAATGGAAAACTGGTGATTTTATACTGGATGGCTTCATTCAATACGTTTTACTTATAACAATAATAATCCCCGGTTAATATCGTAAATTTGAGTAGATATTTAATATTTTGTAAGTCTTCAAAAATTATAACCTCAAAACTAAATTATTTACTGTTTGTTTGTAAACATTAAATTTGCCTTGTGATAATTAACTGTCTCTTTTGCTAGTATGCTGGAAGAAATATCTTTCGAAAAAAGCTTGCTCTTTCTACATTTATATCGATTTTAAGGTATTTCTCAAGTTCCTGAGCCAATATAACCACGAAATCTCGACAAAAGTGTTAGAAACGAACAGTAATATAATTTCAAACATAATTTACTAAAGTGTCTTTAATGCAATCTCAAACCTTATTTTTCCTAGACTATTTAGTAACGTCCAAAATATGTCGGATAGTATAAGTATCAAATAAATTAATTACATTTGGTAATCAGAATTGGCCAGAAACTTAAATAGGAATCGGAAAATCTCGTCGTCCTTATTTGGAATGAAGTATAGGTGTCTGCCTCTCTCCCCCCCCCCCCCCCCTCTATTTTTCCTTCCAGTATCGTTTAAAAAAACGTATCGTACTGAAACTATGACTTATTTTGCTTCCAGTAATAAGTATGCCAAAAACATCTGAACGCACGGAAGGTTCCTCTTATTCTTCACTCTCACACTAGCGCAAGCTTAGGCAAGTTCGCTGTACATTGACGCTTCTATAAAGTTAAATAGTAACAATCACTTTACAGACGAGTCGATGTACAGCGAACTTACTTAAGTTTGCGCAAGCGTGTGAATGAAGCATCAGGTCTTCTTTTGTTTTATGAATATTTCTTTATTCTTTAAGCATTCCTAACACCTCTTCATTTGTTATTCTTTCCAACTTGTCCTCCCTCCAACACCACTTCTCAAAAGTTTCCTGTGGGCCTAGCATGCCGCATCCGACTAAACGAAAAAAATCAAGAAAATAACGGCCCCCCGTCTTTGTTACTTTGCGCATGCCAAAATGAACGCAATTTGCTTGATATTTTTGCTATCAAAATAACGATCCTCAAAGCAAAAAAGAAAAAAAATCAAGAATAACGTTTTACTTTTTGTTTCTTTTAATTATTTGTTATGTAGGTACCTATATCAAATCCGATATACCTAATAAAAATAACACAATAATCTGTGATCAACCGGGTACCTATTGCGGTTCAAAAGGTACATACGTGGCTGGAAGGACGGATGGACGGCGGCGAAAGCCGCGGCCAGCGTAGGCTTACGTAGTCACCCTTTGGTTACAATACCCTTAAAACCTGAAAAACGTTAGTTACCAGCTCATACGTGTGAATCAGTATATAGTTAGGTATGGTCAAAGTGTTGCTACGCCAATATGTTCATTACCAGGATGATGAGAGTGGCTGGCCGTGTCACTCGGTAATGTAATGCAGTGCAAATGAGTCAATCTCCACGGGGCCGGGTGGTCACACACTGCCATTAGGAAATCGATTTGTTCTCGGCTCGACCCCTTAGTTCACACTTCGCACACCCATTACTATTTGTCAGTGATAGATTTAGAATTTAATCAATTAACATCCTATTTAGGTCCAAATATTAACCTGAATTTTTACCTCTTTATATAAATTCAGAGAACATAATTTTTTAAACAACAACTAGATACCTCGATAAGCATAGTTCCTCAATTTATACAGGGTGAAATTATTATCATTATTAAACTACTCTTAGTTACCCATCAAACTAAATAACTTTTACCATGGGAGCAAACCGATAGTATAAAAAAAAAATCTGCACGTCTAGTATGATTTCCCTACACGCGCGCGACGCGCCTTCGCTGCATAGAAAATAACCTGTTCCCGCGCTTTTCGGAGAACGAAAGCCGCGTTTGCCGCGTCTTGTAGTATGGGAAAAAGTAGAGTCGCGCGCAAGTAGAGAAATCATGCTAGACGTGCTGGTCTTGCATACATTTGAGTCGAGTAGGCATTGTACCATAGTATGTAACAGGTTATTTTTTTTTGCTCCGATCGGTTTGCTCCCATAATAAAAGTTGTTCAGTTTGATAGTTAGACTCCTTTAAAAGGATACTAATGATATCAATTTCACTCTGTATTTACCAATTTAACCTATTTATGAACAAGAAAATTGGAACGCGTCTCAAACAACAACAAAATCAAGCCTAAAGAGTTAAAAAAGGAATAAAACACTGATCTGCATTCAACGAAGACCAAGTCTCGTCATACCTGCAATCCAATAATGACGTGAGAGGAAAGGAAAGTCGGCCAGCGCACTTAGTTTTCCAATCTAAACAATAGAAATTCAACGGGTGCGCGGCCCACGGGACACTGATCTATCTCTATGTAAATTATGTGGCAAATAACAACGACTTGTGTTCATCTGTTGGGCACGAGCTAGGTACGTGGCGTCGACTTGCCGCGACACATTTTTTATAATCATAGCCAATCAAAGGTCGTAAACGTAGACATCTATAACCGGTATTTAGGGAGTCTGTCTGCACCGGTCTCTCTAGACCGTTTCTAGGCGACCTAGAAATTAATTTTTAAATATCTATGCGTCGTCGGAGCGAGGCGCGAGATTGTTATCTTTAGATAACGTCACGTTCATGGATTTGGATATCCATTTGTTTGATCAAACGCCATAAAAATATGAAAGCAGAAGAGCATGAAAAAGTATATACACCTTGTATATTTACTAAAGTATAACTTTACTAGTAAATGTACCTTCACTAGTTACAAAAATACAAATAAACATTTGGGTGGTTTAGACCATCAAACTGAACAACTTTCACTACAGGACCACACCGCGAAAAAAAAATCAGATGTTCGATATAAACTACAAATCTACTCGAGCTAAATTTATGGGACAGCAGTTTTTTTTCGCGAATCTATGTTGGTCCTAGAATGAAAGTTGTTTAGTTTGATGGTCTAAACAACCCCCTTAAAAGTTTTAAATGTTTATTTTTACTTTTGTTACACGTTGTATACTTACCAATTGATTGGGTACGTATTAGATATACATTCGCAGCAGCTTATAATGAGGACGCACAGCATGTAAGGGGACATTTCTGCTGGAGACCTGTTTCTTCGATCCATCTCGGTAGCTCCTGGCCCTTGTGTCAGCAAGTTGCACTCGTAAAAAACCAATTCGCTTTGCATTTTGGGAAGTCGTGGTGTATGATTTTGTCGTGGTTTACAGGTTGTTAGACTGTCCTTGCCCGTTTAATTTTACGCACAGGACGGAGATAGTATGGTGTGTGTGTTTCACCTCACATTCAAAATACAACCGATTTTGATGCTCTTAGGCATAGGCAATCTGTTGTTTAGTATCTACCTAGAAAGAAGAAAGATCCTTTATTAAGTAGAGTACCTCCTATCTAGGCGAAATCGGTTAAGTCCTACGACATTATAAATCGGCAAATTATTACGTTCCAAATAAACATAATCTTTATACTACAGGAATGCGATTTTTGAAATCCATACTTTGAACTCAGCAGTTGAAAAAGTCAATATTATTATGGAGATATGCATCTTTCTACTGCTGATTTGACTTTCAAAAATCTCAATCAAGGAGTGCGATTTTTGGTAGCCAAATCAGCAGTAGAAAGATGCAAAAAACACCCTAATCTACACTATTATTATAAAGAGGAAATCTACATCTACATCTACACTTCTACACTAATATTATAAAGAGAAAAGATTTGTACCTATTTTTGTATGTTTGTATGTTTGTAATGAATAGGCTCAAAAAGTACTGCGCCGATTTAAAAAATTCTTTCACCAATAGAATGCTACATTCTTTCAATTTGACATAGGCTACATTTCATTTTGAAAAAAATTAGGGATCCTTGGTAAAATTTGAACAATGTAACCGAAGGTGTAGAAAATTTCCAAAAATATAAATTGTCTACCCCGTGCGAAGCCGGGACGGGCTGCTAGTAATATATAAAGCGGTGTTTTAGTTTAGGCCCTCAAACTGAACAACTCTCAATGTGGAGCCAACATTGAGAAGAATAAAAACAGTTGTTTTATACAAAACTGCAATAGACACCATTTTTTTTTCGACTTTGTCTGCATAGTGAAAGTTGTTCAGTTTTAAGGTCTAAACCACCCGGTTAAATATTACTGGGGTCCTGGGGTGTTTGGTTATACCGTGTATAGTGTTTAGCTAAACTACAGAGTAAATACAAATCCTAAGACCTACCAGGTACCTAATTAAACAATAATTAATTGCATAATTTAAATTAGAATTTGTTACAATTCCCATTATCAACCTGCAAATAGTTCCCTGGCATTTTACAACCAATAACCTACTAGGAGATCAATATTACGATAACGCCCCAATTCGCTTTATCGGGTCATATCAATGAAATGTTACTTTTATTTTTGTATTTCGTGTAAAAGTTTGTGTAGTTGTGTAATGTTATTGTAAATGACTTATAAAATGGAAGGATATCGGGGAGGGGGGTTTATAATGTTATGTTTTGTAGAGACAATTCGCGAAGCGCAATCTTGATTGTTCGCCAGCATTTCCTGTGGAAAATAAAAACATTTTAGTTTACCTATTACAGAGAAAAATGTTTAACAAGATAAACAATATAAAAATAAAATTAGCTTTTCACATCCTCAATGGAAATATGGAATGTGTATTACTTTTTAAACAAGTTTTCTTTCCGCATAGGTATTACTACCCTTACTACTATTACTACGCGACGCAAAGGAGGGTAATGTGTTTATCAGCTTATTTATGTATGTATGTGTGAAGGTTTGTTCCTTTGTGACACTCTAGAGACCAAATGCGTGGGCCGATTTTGATGATTCTTACGTCAATCGATTTAGTCTTAATTTTGCGAGTGTCACTTAGAACAAAATTAAAACTTGAAAAATAAAAATAATAATTTTAATTTTGTAAATTGGGTTTAGTCTATATTTTTATTTAACGAGTATCAACTAGCGTTATCTAAGTAAAAAGTTGTATTTTGTTACCAAAAAGATAAGATTCATTTTTAAATTTTACTTTTATCTACAGGGTGCAAGAAATTCTAGCACATAATCTTTATTCGCATCCGATACCGTTTTATAGGGTTCCGTAGTCAACAAGGAACCCTTATAGTTTCGCCATGTCTGTCTGTCTGTCTGTCCAACGCTTAGTACTAGAAAGCTGTAATTTGACATGGGTATTACATATTAATCACGCCGACAATGTGGTAAAATTAAATCTTGAAAACTATTTTTTTTAGGTCCCTACACGAAAAGTGGGGATGCAATTTTTTTTTCTTGTCTATCCCATGGTGTGGGATATCGTTTGATAGGTCTTTGGAAAATTGTAAGTGCGGCAAAACCATTTTTAGATTTAGGGATCCGTTAGCGAAATATTAAGCTTTAAATCGCAACTTTTTGTTAGAGTCAAGTGTCCCCTGCCAGCTAAACGGTTGTTTCTGGATACGTGAAAAAATTCACGGCAGTAGTAAATATAACAAAGTTAATAGGAAAACTATCGCCGCTAAGTAGGCTCTACAAGTTAACGAATAATAATCGACCATCTTACAAAATGTACTTTTAAGACTTTATTAGCGGTTAAACCGTGGTATAAAACAAAAGGCCCCTATCTATGTCAGTATATTGTGACGGGCAACTACTGAACCCTGCCCTGCGCGTAGCCCGACACTCACTTGGCCGGTTTTTACTGGAAAATATCGCTTCAAAAGTTTTTAATCATTGATACCTATCTTTATATTTAATTTAATAAATGAAAACCTGTGAATGAGAAAATTTAAAGTTTCTCTATTTTATCATAGATTAAAAAGAAATTTGGCAGTCTTAGCAATGTTTCTGACCACCCCGAAAAGAATTGTGTACCTAATAATCTTTAGATTCACATCTTTCCTGTATCTAAATAGATCGATAGGATATACTAGGGTGTACTGGCCCCCGATTGCGCTAAGTTAAAACATCAAAGGTCTATTCTTATCCAATTTCAGTTCTAATCACATTGCATTCCAATTACTATTTAACTGTGTTGAATTCCGCATCACGCTAAACTCTATGTAACTCACAGCCCTTAACCTCTGAGTGATCCGTCAAAACGGCTCTAACGGCTGTCAAGAGCAGTACCGCGATTAGTGCAATACCAGATGTGTCAAAAGTTATGGTTCATACGTAGTCCAATCATGGTTCAATCACCGAATATTTACCGCGATTGCAGCCCAGCACACTCGAGTAGATCACATTATCGATCCAGCAGTATCGAAATATTACGCAAGTGAATTTTTTAGTTGAATGGACACTGTCCAAATATCCTGCGGTACGCTATTATTCAAAATAGATGCGGTAATATGGATTAGGTTCTGCAGATATACTCTGTTATTAATTAAATCGGTACCTACTATACCGAATTTTATGACACATTTTTCATTGAGTGCTACATGATATTGATTATGATTGGATTTTTGTAGTTGTATTTCTTGTTTTTTTTTTGTCGTGAAACGTGGATGTTCTGAGGTTTCAGAATATCTCTGACTACCTCCTCGGGGAATAAAGTCATGAGCAAATGCTATGCTATGTTGTATTTCTTGGTTTTTGAATTCAACATTTAAGGGGATATAATTCGAATCGCGCTCCATACAAACGTACTATGGTGATATTTTCAATACTAACCAATTAAACTCAATGAAATTTTTCAGAATCAATCTAAAAACAATTATGCTTGTATAGAGTCAGATTTTCGTTAAAATGTTTAGTTTTAAAGTTACAGTACCTCAAAGATTTCCATACAAATCTTAAATTAATCCTAGCAGTGAAACTGTATATTTTAACAAAAATCGGACTCCATACAAGCATAGATATTTGTTTCAAGATTGTTTCAGCAAAATGTCATTGAGTTTAATTGGTTAGTATTGAAAATATCACCATAGTACGTTTGTATTGAGCGCGCTCCGAATTATATCCCCTTAAACATACCAAGCAAAGGTGAGCGGAAGTGTTGGGAGAGGCCGTCCGAGGAAAACATACCATGATCAAATCAATGATCTTTTCCGAAAAGGACAAGTGCGTAGCACCCTCAATCGACGGAAGTGCATGAAAAGATGTATGAATGTGAATGAGGTTAAAGAGGTGTGTCAGAGTCGTAGCTTGTGGCGGTCCGTGGTCTCTGCTTACCCCCCATGGGACAATGGCGTGAGCTTATGTATGTATGTATGTACATTTAAACATTTTAATTTCATAGCTTTTTGTTATTGACGTCATTTTTCTACTCTACCTACCACCGCGTCGAAAGACGTTCCGTTGTAGAGAAGATGGGGCCATAAACTTTACAACACATATACTTTAAACAAAACAAAATATACAAAGTACCTACTATTTTTAAAGACGGTCAAAAAAATAAAATGCTCGTGGTTTTAAGGTATTTTGGTTTGGTTAAATCTCTCTCTATCACTGCAATTCGATAAAACTAAACCTTCATAAAAAATTCATCAAAATTCATAAAAAGGTGCATACTTAGGTACCTAAATCGTAATTATTTGAATGATTTCAAAAATGATAACAATTAGATTGATTTTTAACAGGGTTGCGATTTGGTTAGTTGCATATCATTGAATTATTCATGATTATTGGTCGTTTCCAGATCAACATCTACAACGAATAAAATCAGAATCACAAGGAACCCTCAAAAAACTCCATTTGATTTAGGTACCTACTGATCATGGGCATGTTACCCAACTGTGCTACAGTTCATTGATACGAACGAATGTAGATTAATACCATTCTTCTTAACGTGTGGGCAGCAAGCCCTGGTGTCAAAGTTTTTTCAGACCGCCTTACGGCCTCTGACGTGGTTTTTATGTAACGATAACTAACGACTACTACCACCAGAGATAGTAGCCGGGACCAACGGCTTAACGTGCCATCCGAAGCACGGAATCCACTTTCTTTTCAGACAATCAGGTGATTCAGCCTGCAATGTCCTAGCCAACTGGGGAAAAACGCACAAAGTGACATATCACTCGGTGTCCCTCGTTGGAATCGAACTCACGACCTTCGTGTCAAGAGCCCAATGCTCTTAACCATTATACCACGGAGGCAGTTACCATTTATTAAGAGGATATTCCTGAGCGCTGCATACAAAACGAAGTCCTAGTTTGGATATTCTTAGTAATTAAAGTAAAACGAATATCTGTGTCGGTATCTTGTCAGATTTCCGATTAAATATTTAGTTCCAAAGTTACCGTGGCTCAAAGATTGCCATTAAATATTTACACGGAAATCTGACAAGGTACACAGACAATAATTGGTTTCTGTACTCCATTCGAAATCAAATCAGCCCACATCAACCCACTGCTGGGCATAGGCCTCCCTTTTTATTGCGCCATTCTTCACGGTCCTGTGCTAATCTGATCCAATGCGAACCCGTCACCCTCACAATGTCATCATACCAATGTGCTTGTAGTCTGCCTACTGACCTCCGTCCCTCTCTTGACCACCACTCTGATATTGCCTTGGTTCACTGGCCGTTCATTCCAAATAGCAATTTTCATTTCAAATGTTCATTCACCGGCAATCCAAATAGCATCGACATTTTAAGGATCATCAGAATTGGCCAGAAAAGACAGGAATCGGAAAATCTTTACGTCCTTATTTGGAATGAAGTATAGATTGTGTTAACAATTTTTTTTACATTTGATTGGTTAATATTGAAACGAGGACGAAACGTCGTTTGTATGCAGCGCGCTCGGATGCCCTACTGAGTATATTCTCTTAACAATCTTGACCGGTAAACACAGCACGTTCTTCCCATTGAATAAATATTGTCACCAAGAACAAAAGATGTTAGAACATTAGAATCAATCATCTCATGCATAGTAATACAATTAGGTATCTATCGTCATGATCCACTGATGCAAAGTGCATTCGATTGTCACAAATCTTGTAAAGTCCACTTACACTCCAGTAGCCTGTATATCCGTTCCGCCACTAACTAGGTGCATTAGCTATTTAAGAGAAGTTTATTCCGAATGCGCCAATGCGCACTGCATACTAACGAAGTCTGGTGATATTTTCAATATTAACCAATTTAAGCCAATGACAATTTTCAGAAACGATCTAGAAACTAATCTCGATGCTTGTATGAAGTCAGATTTTCGTTTTAAAGTTACGGTGCCTCAAATATTTCCATATAAATCTTAAATTAATCCTAGCATTAAGACTGTTTATTTCATCTAATCTATAAAATTTGACTTCATACAAGTATAGAGATTAGTTTCTGGATATACAGTTTTAGTGCTAGTATTAATCAAAGATTTGTATGGAAATTTGAGGCACTGTAACTTTAAAACTATACATTTTAACGAAAATCTGACTTCATACAAGCATAGAGATTAGTTTAGAGATTGTTTTTGAAAAGATTGTTAGTATTGAAATATCACCAGACTTCGTTTGAATGGAGCGCGCTCCGAATTATATTCCCTGGTTTTACCATTAATTTGTCGGTTGATATGTTGAGCAATTAATTAAAAAAAAAATGTTTTACCGTAGAATGCAATAGTTTTGTATTTTTTTGTCGAATGCTGCCAATTGTTGTAAGTTAAAACTTAATTAACGTCTAGACTGTTTAAAAATGTTTAATTGTTTTGTGTACGTGAAACGTCGTTTTTCGTTAAACGTTGTTTTTCAGGATTAACTCATCTTACTAGGACGCCAGAACAATAGAGGATATAATAAACTTAGCAAGAACTTGTCTAGTTCCTAGTTACGTTAGGTAAGGTAGGTTTCAGATAAGTAAGTTAAGTTTTTTTACACAATCACAAGTTGTTGCCCTAAGACCCAAAGTAGTTACTTATTCATACAACTTGTATTCCCGACTTAGGTAACAACAAACTCAAACTCAACATGTTTTTTTTTTTTCAAAATAATATCACATAGATAGCTTTCTGACGTCATTTTTGACTCTACCACCGCGTCGAAGGTGTCCCGTTGTAGAGAAGATGCAACCAGAAACTATCCTACTTGATTGTCAAGAATATCGACCTACCAACGTTTTTATTAAGATTGGCAATTGAGATGTAAGTAATATTTAAACAACATAATTAAGGGCTTTTCTCATCACTTCCGGATAAGTTCTTGTTAGATTATATGATAGATAATTAGACATATCTTTCATACGAAATATGTCAAACGATCTGTCAAATAAGCTAAACAATGACTTATCCAGAAGTGGTGAAATTATTCGCCACTAAGTATTCTGAATTATTCGCCAAATAGCCCAGCTATACAATAATAATATCTTAGCAAACTCACCCTTAGTAGTTAAATTCATCACCTCTTGACCGTTTGCAACCAATCAGTCCGATTTACGCTGGTTTCAGCTTATTAACTTCGGTATGCGGCTAATTACCCTGTGAATTTGCGAAGTAGATACTGAAGTACCATAAATTATTGAGTAGGTAAATGCGTATGTGTGTTGTGGTTAGCGTTACTGAGAGAGACAAGTGCCCACTTGGCTGGATTGCACGACCTCTTCGTTACATCGGGTACTAGGCGAGCATAGTAGGAGAAAAGCGCTTCCGTCACTCACACGAATATGATATTATATCGTTCCTAGTATTTATTCTCGTGATTTGAGCTATTTTCATCTTTAGGACGTAGGCATAAGAGTTCAGTGAGGGGCTTGTTAAGTGGGATGTACACGAGTGTACGAATTTATAGAAGGTATGCTTGTGTTGTTCTTGGTGTGAGGGGAGAGACCGTCACATTGTCCGAGTCGCTTTCGTGTTGGTTTTCCCTTCAGTGACGTTTCGGCCGTGCTTTAACTTAAAGTTAGCTTTTCCGCATAGTTTTCAATGAAAAGCAGTTTTGTATCCTACCTTACGACAGTTTTGTTAAGCAAACTAAATTTGCTAGAGAGAGTTACAGAAGTGTGTTTGAATGTGCATATTGTAGTGGGTTTACTCTTACCGGTCGCGATGAAGTTTCTCTAGGCGGTTATCTGAAAAAAAAGATAAATTTATTAGAAAATTATAAATAATTAATAATTTAAAACGTATGTTTTATTATTATTAAATACTGTAAGTATAGGTATACCGCCTATATGTATTTAATTAATTTAAAATATTATATGGTAAAACGGCTGTTTATGTATTGAAGTAAAAACTTAGTAAGTTCCTATAGGAGAGATGACTCCGAAACAAAGTAAAAACGATTCTTTTAGTAAGTTCATAAGTTCAGGATACATTTTTAAGTTAGTGCGGAAACTTTAATAACCTTAGTTTACTAGTAATCGAGAAACAAAAATTTGCTTTTCCATACATTTTGACTCGAGTATGTAGTTAGGTACTGCAATTTCGTATGGAACAGCAGAATACATAAAGGAATATTTTATTTAGTAAGTATGGGGGTACATTTACTAAAAATAAAGAGAGAAAACTTACGATATAAATAAACAACTGAATTGTTTTCGCGATTTCGATTCGATCGATTAATGTGCCATTTTAATTAAAATAAAATATAACACGTATTTTTTAGTGAAATCAAAAGTATTTATTTGCTGAAACATGGTTTAACTTGTGGAAGGTATATAAAATAAGTCCTCACATTTCACCATGATATGGCATTCAAAAAATTTGATTTTGTTCCATTATAAAAATAGAAATACATTTTCAAACTGAAAATGTGGTTTACAGAAAAACTAATAGAAGCAGACCATAAAGAATACTGAAATTAAAAGGGAAATATGAGACTGTGGTCATGACGACCTGTACAGCCCGTAATAGCACAACATTACCACACATAATAAACTGGAACACGATTGACACTTTAACAAAAGGAAACCACACTCAAAGCCGAGAAAAATTACACGTTAGTGTCGCCAACCTGTCGTTTCTATAATATTCAATGACCACTTATCGTGTTAGGTTCTAGTCTATTATTAATTACTTCGGAAACCAACAGCAAATTTTTTTTAGTTCAAAGAAAAGATTTGCAGGACGCTACTAATTTTCTTGTTAACTTATGAACAAGAAAATTAGTAATGCGTCAGTTTAAACGCTTATTGTTAATATTTAAATGAAATTAAATACCTAATTCTTTATTTCAAACAGTCAGTCCATAAAAATGTTAGTAACAGAGAAACTTAACCTATCCTTAGTAAAACTAAGTTTTAAACACATTCAGTGTAATTCTTTAACGGTATATTACTGTTGGCGCGCTCCATACAAACGTAGTCTGGTGATATTTTCAATACTAACCGATTAGACTCAATGAAATTTTGCAGAAGCAGTCTAGAAACAAATCTCTATGCTTGAATCGTGTCAGATTTTCCTTAAAATATACAGTTTTAAAGTTACAGTGCCTCAAAGATTTCCATACAAATCTTAAATTAATCCTCGCATTGAAACTGTATATTTAGCGAAAATCAGACACGATACAAGCATAGAGACTTGTTCCTAGATTGTTTCTGCAAAATGTCATTGAGTCTAATACTAACCAATTGGTACATACATACATAAGCTCACGCCATTGTCCCATGGGGGAAGGCAGAGACCACGGACCGCCACACGCTACGACTCTGGCTTAGTATTGAAAATATCACCAGACTTCGTTTGTATGCAGCGCGCATTTACGCATCCGGTAAAAACTTCTCTTAAATTGAAAATTCCTGTTAAATTCGTTGATTTTCGATTTTTGGTAGTTGTAGCAATGTGTTTGACTCCGAAAGGGAATTACGGTCGTGAATTTATGTATGTATGAATGCCGTTCCCACCGAGCTATTTATCCCAAATCCAAATATACTTCCGAAAATTTTATATTTTTGCGCAAGTTGTCGTAAAACAACAAAACCAGAACGTTTCTACTTGATTGAACTGCAAAGCGTTGCCAATGTAGCCCTTTCGGAGCTAGATCTTGCCCTTTTTATCCTATTTCAGCCATTAAAATAATTATTTAGCCCCTAGCTCAATTTCTAGCCCCAAAATCGTGTAGGAAAACTCTACACTGGCACACAATTTATATTGAGCAAGGCTGCCCCTGATGAAACAGATAAAGCTGAACCTAAGTCTGTGGCTCAACCTCAACCATCAACTTCTTTAGCACAAAATGGGATATACAGGGTGTAAACAGTTGCATTACCTTTAGGGGTGATTATACCCATGATACTACCTTAGGAAATTCCTTAAAAAATGCAATCAGCGTTGATTTTGTGGGCGGAATTCTAGCGACCTATCACCACTTGACTCTTCTTTCGATCCTGAAATCTTCAATATTCTAAAACTATTGCTACACCATTAAAATATAGTTGTAACAAAAATTTAGACGACCCCAAAAGGTTTTATAGTCGTGAGTCATACGTAAGTACGTTATCAATACATAAGCAATATCTATTATAAAATTGTAAATATTAGTTAATTAAAGTCAATTAAATTTTCCAGGAACAATCTTGAAACTATAAGTTTTAACGAAAATCTGACTTCATACAAACATAGAGTTTAGTTTCTAGATTGTTTCTGAAAAATTTCATAGATTTTAATTGGTTAGTATTGAAAATATCACCAGACTTCGATTGTATGCAGCGCGCATTTATGCATTCGGAATAAATTTCTCTTAAATGCGTTACATGACCATCAAACTGAAAAACTTTCACTATGAGACCAACATTGTGATCGCGAAAAAAAAACATTTCAGTTTCATGGTCTAAAACACCCCCTTAAGTGTGTAAGTAACGCATTAAAGTTTAAACCCTGTGGTGTAAAAACTATCAGAAAGAAACTTCATAATTTAATAGTAGTTATACTAACCAGTGGTTACCTAGTATGTTATTGGCTTATTGCAAATTAATCAAACAAAATTTGAAATCGTTGCCACAAAGGTGATCATAATAAAATTACCTCAGCTAGGGTGACCACACCTCCAGCTATATTCCGACCACGTATTCGCTAGTTACATCAATTTGCGGACATCGACTCACTTCCCTCTCTGATTTAATACTATCACCAAGATTTGCATGTCAGAGGTTTAGACCCGGGGCAAATGCTGTTGTTACGTGAGAGGACGATAGATGTCATTCCCCTGCAATATACCTGGATAAATTCGTTTTGAGGATATTAGCATTCGCTTTATGATTACTGTTATAATTTGGCAATACTATTATTGCATAACAGGTATTGCGTCAGGGATACCTGTTATGGAATATTATCTGGGTGGTGTTGGATTTGTTAGGGGTTGCAATTTCGCAGAAAATTAGCAATCCCGGTATAATGACGGGACTATTAAGATTAATGGTATAAAAACCACGTTAGTAAGGAAGAATACTTACACCAGTATTATTTGAATACTTTAAATTAATGTTTCCTACCGTATAACGTACCGAATACATACCTACTACCTACTTTTATGGAGTTTTAACTATACATTGATTTTAAATTCCAGTTATGGGATTCGTTCTGGTTGAAGACTTGGCTATCAGAGTTCATTACAGCTATGTTTATAATTTCTGTGTCATATTACGAATGAGAAGTCTATAAACAAGTGGCTCTGTGAACCAAACATAGTCATTATTCAGATCGCTTCGTATTCCACACCCCTAGTATGAACATGTCGCAGGTAAGAGACATAGCCTTCAGCTAAACGGGCAGTCAGTCACCGAGGTAGAGGATACGTCAATGTATTTGCATAACAAAGATGGCATCTGTTGTTACCAAGCCATGTATGATGTTACATTTGGTTTCTTTAGGCTATATTATGAGTATTAGGGAAGCAGGTCCTGGCTTCAAATATACTATCCAGTTCGTCCCATGCACAGAAATAAATCAAGATAGAACGGTGAAGTGTGCGGAGCACGCGTGCCAACATTAAGCAATAAATAACTAAATTTTTCATACGTTTACTCATTACGCACTGAGTCGCACTACGATAAACATCGGTGACAAATCAGAGAATATGCCTTATTCCTTGGTTTCTAACTGCAGAAACAAAAGCTCTGAGGTGACTCTGAAGATTTGAGTACTTAATTTTAAATAAAAACGTAATTTAATGAGAATTAAAAACAAAATCAAAATACACGTGTGGTCTGAAACAGGCACGCGCGGAACACAAGTAAAACAATGAATGATTTTTTTTCTTCTTGGGTGTCGTGAGGCGACTAAAGAAATGGGGTTCTTATGCAGTCCTTTTGCATTCCTCCACCTTTTTCTACTTGGGAAGTCATTCCACAATGAAACCTTACATACCTATTGCAAAAGTGAACCTTGCTAGAATTGTATGCTTAAAAAACGCGTGTGACAGACGGACGGACGGACACCGTGGTGATTTCATAAGTGTTTTGTTTAGCCAATTTTGGTACAGAACAATAAATAATTGTCTCCTGCCTGTTATGCCTGATATGCCATGTTGCCTGTTATCATATGTTAAACTGCATTAGACCCTGTAATTTGTTTTCAATATCACAAATTTCGATATCATAAAGTCAAAAGTCAAAGTTATCGTCACGTCTCCAATAGTTCTAGCTAGGCATTGTCAAAGAATTTACCTAACTTTAAGTTCCATCTAAGGCAGGAAGTTGGAATAGGTATATCTAAGTCACGCCAAAGTCATAATTTTGTTCTGCAGTAAAGATACATTCGTGAAGCAAGCATATAGGCATTCGAAAAATCCATCACAGGTAGCAGTCGAGAAAAGTTAGGACAGCATTATGCTCATGACTATATTCCCCAAGGATGTAGTTAGATATATTCGGAAAACGAAAAGTTACCTTTGTTTAAAATCTATATGACGCACAACAATCAAACATACGTAGTGAATCAATGTTTGATTAAGGTTTTTAATATCCTGAACTAAAGTATAGTCTGGTTAGATGTTTGGGAGATAGTGTTTTACTTGCTAAAGGGCATTTTGAACGGCATCCAAAATCCGTACGTGTTCCGAAGTGAGTGCCAACGGAGCACTCGCGCGTCATCTAGATATGTAACATTCAGTCTCAACTTAGCGATCAACTTTGTAACTAAACTGTTTTGTAATAAAGTTCATTTTAGGACATCTTCATCAATTATTGAGATTCTTCGAAAAACAATTTTCTTTTCAAAAAGTACTCATCAGGTTTTCTTTAGTTATCTTTTGTATTAAAATAGTTTACACATTGTGAGTGAACACACGGCGGCATAAGATTATTATCAAGCTAATACAAAACCAAAATAAGCTGGCAGTAACGTAACTCGACTTACGCGCGGCCAGCTTATTTGGTTTTGTACACTGAGAAAAAAATGCTTCGTATACGTAGCCCGTCGCAGCTTACGCACCACGTAACTTACGACGCATTTAACGACGAGTATTTAAGTTGTCTCGTACTTCACAATGATGCTTCATTTTGAAGTACGAGACAACTTAAATACTGATGCAACACTCGTAATCAGTATCGCGTCGTAAGCCACGGTGTATAGCTAGATGTGTCGCCGCGTGTACCTTTGTATGTTTTGCCGTTGTTTAGTGGTTCTTATAATAAAGGCCTTGGGGTCACAGACTCACAGTAGGCCTTGTCTGTAAGGGTTTAAAATTCAACTGTCGCACAGGTCCATTTAAAAAATACGCAATTACAATGAATAAAATACTTTTATCTGCATTTTCAATGATGGACGTTGCATATAGCCTTTGTTGTTAATTAAAAACCGCGCTCCGGATTCATAATGTAAAATTGGCAGTTTCGTCACGTGTATCACAAACATAATGTATCAACCGGTGTCCGTACAAAATACAACTATAATAATATAAAGATTATTATGGAGACTCTATTTTATATAGATAACCAAGTTTGTTAATTATTACTATTAATATAATAGGTAGGTATACTTTATGGGTCATTATCATCACCATCAGCCTATATACAGCCTACTGTACTGCACAGGCCTACCCTCAAGGAACTGTATTAGTCCACCACGCGTGCCTAATACGTATTGGTAGACTTTACATATCTACTTACGTATCAGAATTTCTTCGTCAGCGTATGCAGGATTCCTCGCGATGTTTTTCGTCACTATTTGAGAGGAGTCGGTATTACGTAGGTACATTTTTAAGCCGACATTTTTTAAATCACATTTATTCTATAAAACAAGAAAAAAACTATAAATAAGAATAACGATAAATAGAAAAGAGCAGAAACGTGCGAGCTCATAATACTTAGGTCTGTTATCTTCTGAAGGTATACTAAAGTATATGCCGAATTTAGAATCTTTTTAATATTGGACCACTTTAATAACGAGTAACTTTGCCTGCCGTGCAGGAGGCGATGGTTCGATCCCCGTCCATGCCGACTCGTACCAATGAGTTTTTCGGAATTTATGGACTATTTGTAACACCACTGCCAATGGCTTTTCGGTGAAGGAAAACATCGTGAGGAAACCTGCATGCTTAAATTTCATGGCATGTATTGTATCCACTGTCCATTACAAGGGGCGACGTGCTCACTCCCCGTCACACTGGACAAAGTTTCGGTACTAGTGAAACGTGGATGTTCTGTGGTTTCAGAATATCTCTGACTACCCCCTCAGGGAACATAGTCGATAGCATATGCTATACTGTATAACTTTTAAAGTCGTCTTTACTTCTACAAGCCTATTAAGTAACAGTTATCCAATTTGAACCCGACGAGTTACTTGTACTCTTATCTAGCTCTTATTATTCTGTGCCCGAGGCCAAATTGAATTACTCCCTTCTGCCTTTGTATAAACACAAACATATTTGCCCTCACACTAACCGGAAGATTCAGATTATATATTAACTGGTTTGACAAAATGTTGGCAATCACCCAAACGATTGAAAAGTTTCCGCAAACTGACTTATTAGGACCTTTACACACTGGCGACTTTCGAGTGTTAGCAAAATCGTCGTTACAATACGTCTAAGTCATTACGTAATTTTCTAATGCGGTAAATATCACCACATTTTCCGTAAGCCAACCTTTAAAGGCCATATTATGACGTTGTTGATATTGCTTTGGACAGTGCAATCTCAGCTAACTTACGCTAATTTACGCTGAAAAAAAGCAAGTGTGACTAAGACCTTATGATTAAACCACCTTGAATTTGTATAGTTAGCAAAGAATAATATTACATTGAGTCACGTTGTAGGGTTTGCCCCGAACACTTGTCTTTCGCGAGGTGTTCGCACGGTTCGCGTCTCAGCCTGCCACGAGGCTCCGCAATCCTTCTCAGTTGTGTTCTTACTCAAAAACAATCCTCGAGATTGGATAGATATTCCCTCAAACCACTTGACACTGGCGGAAATGCGGTGCTAACGCACAAGCAAGAAGTCCAGTAGTTATAAAAAAAAATATTACATTCCTGATTAGAAATGTAAAAACGTTGTGGACGACGCTGTACGATAATCTTACTCTTTTTATACTATGCTATAGGTAGTGGCATTTTGCTTTTGGATATCGATATGAAGATTAACTTAACATGTTGATCGTTGACCTACCAAATATATAAATCTATTTATATCTTTCTTATTTTTAATCAGAGTAATGTACAGTAAAAAAAACAGCCCCAAATTATTGCCTGGGCTCAGTTATTTTAGTTGTGTATAACTAATCGATCCCGATAGAAATATGGAACTATCTAATTCTAGAACTGCTATAGCGGACGTGGGGCGCAAGACATCTGAACACACAGCTGAAGTTGGAAGAGCCGGACCTGTCTGGCGTATGCATTCGGAGGGATGGGCCAAAATCACCACAGACCGTGTTCAACGGGACGGTAGCCGGTGTGGTAGACCCAGAAAATAATTGAAGGTTAAACTGGGATGCAGTGTGTCTTTTACATTCAGTACTTAGTAGTTAGTGAGAATTTAGTATCAAAGTCTCAAAATGTATCTGCCTACATACATACAGCATGTTGTTAAATTACAGAGTGAGTTTATTTTGTAACAATGGAACAAATCGTCCAGGCTCACGCCCGACTAGAACAATAGTCACAATCAACATATTTGTCACACAAAACAAGGTTTGGCGCTTTATTATATTGACTGGAATCACAGATATTGAAATATAGGATTAGACACTTTTGAACCTAAAAAAGTAAATAGACTGAAATAAATTGGGCATAATAATTATTTTAATGTACAGATCAAAAATTACATTAGAAAAAATAATAGTTTACTTACCAGTGAATTTATGCTACAAGCATAAGCCGTATGCTCATGACTATACTCCATTCAAAATAGCAACTAAATTTTAAGGCTATTTTGCATTACAGAAACAGATATTTGAAACACTTACTCTTACTTATTCTTAGAACAGCTTTTGGACCGTTCAACATAATGTCGGATTGTATATCTATCCAATAAATTAATTACATTTGGTAATCAGAATTGGCCAGAAAGCTAAATAGGAATCGGAAAATCTCGTCGTCCTTATTTGGAATGAAGTATAGGTGTCTGCCTCTCTCTCACCCCCCTCTATTTTCCTGACTAGTTGACTGAGCCGTATGCCGTATCCAATGCTAGAGAAATCTTTGACCTACGATAACTTTAGTACTAAATATTTAAAAATGAAAAATGCAAAGCCCAGATATTGGTTTCTAGATTGTGTAACATTTTGTTAACTTTAATTACTAAATGGTCAAACTAGTAGAACCTTAGATAAAGTATATGTCTAGATAGACGGCCGAAGCTACGAATGCATCGAAAAATATCCTTTCCCGCTCTTAGTGTCAATTCAATTCAATTCAATTTTTGTTTAGTGGCATCCGATGCGTTATCACAATTCAGCCAATGTCTCGTTATGTGGACATTATATGAAGGAAAATGATCAGTGGTATTTATTAAGTCTAGAGTGGCAGTTTTGCCAATGTAAGTAGGTTATAATCTCAAGTGATTGTTTTAAGGTTAAAACACAAAAGAGTTCACAAAATGGTGGAGCCACGTGCAATCCCGACACGTCGATACGCAAGCGTCCGTACTCCGCCAGAATTGCAACGCGACTCCGCTCTTAGTGTCAGAGATAAGTTGTATGACGCTGTCACGCACACCAACATAAGAAAGTTGGCCCGTTTATTCTAGTACGGTAGAAACGTGAGGCTCAATCTAGACATAATATTTTATCTAAGGATGGAACTTCGTTATGTATGGTTCGCCGTAGTACGAATAATATCCTCTTAACGGACGCCTCCTTATGTAAGTGGTATATCTGTAAGTGTTCATGCAAGTGCATACCTATGTAAAACAGAATAGTTCTGTTTTATTCACTATAGAGATTACGTATTGTACTCAGAGTCGGGCACTTTGGCGGCGATTCAAGAAATTCACAAGCCAGCAGCCAGCTCCACACTATAGAAATGAATCTAGGATGTCTTTAGTTCGTCTTGTAAAACGGCTATCTTCCGATTTTGATTAATTGACGATGCTGATTGACTTACGGTCAGTTGCACGTACGTTCATTAAAGTTAATCCTCCATTAAATATCTTGCTAGCTTTTACTAAGCCAACAAGATAAAAAGTGACAGCAAGAGATTTAATCAAGGATTAACTTTAATGAACATACGTGCAAATGGTAGATACTAACATTAATTAAATCATCATCATTATCACAGCCTATACAGGGTGTTACAAAAGTAAAAATAAACATTTCAAACTTTTAAGGGGGTTGTTTAGACCATCAAACTGAACAACTTTTTCTATAGAACCAACATCGAAATCACGAAAAAGAAATCAGCTGTCCCATACATTTGGCATACTTAATTTCCCCTAAAATCTGTGCAAGTAGCTTTCATCTATCGACGTAAATGAAGCAAAATTTATGAAGACTACAAAATTGATGCATGCGAATTAAATGACGGTTTTAGAGCACTCAAGCGCGGGCCTGATCTAAATTACCTCCAGCGAGTCCGCTTGACACGTGTATGTAATAAATACAAGTGCGCTCGTTCACTGAAAAAAAATTGTTTACCGAAGTCAACAGTTTTGTTAAATTTAACCGAACTTTTGTTAAATTTAACTGAACTTTTGTTAAATATAACCGAAGTTTTGTTAAATTTAACAAAAATTTTGTTAAATACAACCGAACTTTTGTTAAATTTAACCGAACTTTTGTTCAATTTAACCGAATTTTACAGAATATACCAAACTACATGCAATACCAATCCAAAATTTTGATAAATTTTACAAAAGTTCTGTTTATTATAACAAAACTGTCGGTAAAGTTTAATAAAAGATTTTTTGTATTCGCCTAAACATTCTTTTCAGTGTGAACTTCCGTATTGGAAACGATCACCGATGTTAAGCAACGTCAGATCCGGTCAGTCTTTGGATGGGTTGCCGGTATTTCATCTCGATCGTCTTCGTGCTTCAGATGGCACGTTAAGCAGTTGGTCCCGGTTAGTTCTATCAGATCGCGGTGTAACTATTCGTTGAGCCAGGCCTATTAAGGCGTCTTGAAAATTATCTGACAGCAAGTTGACTAGTAACGTGCCTCTACCAATCAAAACTGGGCCGCGTGGTGTAGTATTGCCTACTCCCTCTCATCGTAATTCGTGAGAGTGAGAGGAGGCCTTTGCCCTGGAATCCTATCGTGGGTGTCGTAAGAGGCGATTAAGGGATTTAAAGTTTTCTTGTGCAGAAGATTAAATCGCTAAATGTGAGCATTGCTACAACTAAAACAGAAACATTACATTCATTCTTAAACAGAAAGTTGGTAGTTATAGCAATGTTTCTGACCAACCCCCAAGGGAATACGATCTTGAGTTTATGTGTGTATGTGTATAAGTGTATAATTTTTAGGGTTGAGTAGTCAACAAGGAACTCTTATAGTTTCGCCATGTCCGTCCGTCTGTCCGTCTGTCCGCGGCTTAGCTCAGAGACGCTTAGTACTAGAAAGCTGTAATTCGACATGGATATACATACTAATCACGCCGACAAAGTGATAAACTAAAATCTTGAAAAACATTTTTTTAGGGATATGTTGGATAGGTCTTTTAAAAATATTGTGGGTGTGGGAACACCATTTTTTCGATTTAGGGATCCGTTAGCGAAATATTAAGCTTTAAAGTGAAAATTGGTCCCCCCCCCCCCCCCTGCCAGCTAAACGGATGTTTATGGATACGTAAAAAAATCATGGCAGAAGTGTATATAATGAATTTAAAAGGAAAACTGTCACCGCTAAGTAGTCATTCCAAGTTAACGAGTAATAGTCGACCAACTTTGTCAGTAAAAAACAATATGTAAAATGTAGTATAAGACAAAAAGCCCCCTTCTAAGTCCGTATAATGTGACGGGCAGCTACGGAACCCTGAACCCTGAACCCGGACACGCACTTGACCGGTTTTTGTTATTTTAAATGTAAATACATATATCGCGAGTGTCCCTACTACACACTTCAGTATAATTTATCTCTTGGATTAAAACAAAAACAGTTTGCCATTTTCCAGTGAAAAATTGTACCAATCAACTTTATTCCTCCCTTTGAAGCTAAAACGTGTCGTATTCCCTCGTTAATAGAGATCAGATTAACATTAGTCTGAGAGACTACGTAGGCTGTAGCTACGAAGTCGTAGCGGCGTAGCAACGTAGCGGTTTCGCTTGTTTGACCCGCTTTCCCGCGCAGGCCGCTGTAACCGCCAGTTCACGGCCAGGCCTGAAGAGGCTTGATTGCAGTCAAGTCACTAACTTACATAATAATTCGAGAGTGTTCATATGTTTCCTTGGCTAATTTACAGGCGGTAGCTAAATTGGGAAATTATGGATTATGGTGAGATAGTTGCATTACTTTAAAGGGTGATTGTACTCATGATACTGAACAACTTTCCCCAAGGAACCTATAGGAAAACAACAAAAAAAATTTTTGTGACTTGCTAAAGTAATCAGCTGATCGAAAGTTTGTATGGAAAGTAAAAAGATATTTTTTGCTAAATTCCTTTTTTTTTCTTTCTTTTATTCAGTATCCTAAATAAAGCATTTGTCTACACTTACACCCTGTATACGTTTGTTCCTGATTATTTTGACAAAATGAAACAAAATTGACTCAAAATAGGAAAGTTTTTATGCTGTTAAAAAACTTTAAGAATTTATGATGAGAATACAGCGATAGCGAATAATTTAATCGTGTGAAAAAGGGACAAAAATGGAACATTTTCGAAAAGCTATAAATTAACAGTTAATAAATAAAAAAGACGATAATTTAAAATTAAACCAACATTTCACACTGCATTTCCGCTTCACTTAACTGCGTCAGATAAAATTTTCCGCTTCAAAGTTCTCGCAAACTAGATCGCTTACAGCGAGACCGGCGGAGTACCAGGCTGTCATGAGTTGATAGCGAGTTACGTTACACGTGCCGCACCCACACAACGACAGCGGCCCATCTATGCTAGCGGCTTACCAGTGTGCGAGTGAGTATAATTACAGACGTGTTAGACTGGAAAATGCATTTAGCCGGAAAAGATGAGCTGACCAATAGAACATTTTAATTTATCCTTAAAACTTTACAAATAAGGTTGATTTTCTTTGAGCATTGAGCAGATTGCATAACGGTGATCAATACGTTTGCCTAATTTATCCTTCACGTGTTACAGACAGGTTTGATTGGAAACTTTACTTCGTAAACTTTTACACTTAAATATAATAATTTGTATTCCAAATAGATTGTAGGTGGATTGGACACAGGGCGATTTTCATTGAAACTTTACATAGGGCAACTTGTAAAATGATATCACAGGACTATTGAAAAAGGATTGTGCTGCGTGATTTGTTAGTGGTTTTAGATAAGTTTTAGATAAGCGGCAAGGTGATTGGTTTTAAGTTGTATGTATTATAAAGTAATCAAGATTTTTTGTCTTTTCTACTAAGCGACCTTAGCGTATCAACAATAAAAACGGTCAAGTGCGAGTCGGGCTACTCGCGCACCGAGGGTTCCGTACAACACAACATATTAACTGATAAAAAGTTTTGTTTTCTCCGGGACCTTTAGCTCGAGACCGACTCACATTTGGCCGGTTTAAAATTTTGTTGTTATATAGAGTTTGCTCTATAATCACACCAAGTTTGACGCTTATATGTTTTACTGTTTTTACGATAGAGCGAGAAGAAAAAACGTTGATAAAAACTAGTTTCTTGTGTGAGGGGGGGGGTCCCCCTTAATATGTAACTTTTTGACATATTTATTATTTTTTAACAAATTCACCGTAATAACACATATTCTGTGAAAATTTTAACTGTCTAGCTATTACGGTTCAAAAGTTACAGCTCTAAATAGGTGGTAGGACGGACGGACAACGGGATGAGCTCATGTAGCTCTTTTGCGCATAAAATTTTAAAAATTAAGTGGTGGTCATCCAAAAAACTAGTTTTTATCAACGTTTTTTCTTCTCGCTCTCGCTCAATCTAAAGGCTGAATAAATAAATTGAATGAAATAAAGATTAAGTTTCTAGTGTGTAAAAACCTGATCAGTGTCCGAAGTTAGTAATAGAATGTTATCTTTAAATCTTATAGAAATAACACACAATTTTGTATAACCGTTAGTTAGTAGGCCAGCTGTAAAGCTGCAAACGCTCACTTTGGTAACCGCTTTGGTCGAGGGGAAACGCCAGCCTCAAAAGGCGCGTTCCGTACAAACGAAGTCTGGTTATATTTTCAATACTAACCTAGGTTATACAACGTGTTAATGAATAAGCGCAAAACCTCATACACCCCAACTGATTTATAACATAATAATTAGATTTAAATAACAATTTTATTATTTTGATAGTTAAATTTTAAAGTTATTCGCATTTTAAGTTTTCAGCCAAAAATGATTTGTTATCATTTCAGCAACGAATGAAACCGCTAGCGTGCTCGTGGATAAATTTTAAGAATCTTGTGTTGGTAGTAAGTAGGGTGAGAGTGCCCGAAAGGTGGATTAAGATAGACTTCAGTAAATTTTAAATTGTACAAACAAATTATTTAATATTTTGAAAAAAAAAAAACGTATGTTGAAAACATGATAATTCGATTATGCTCTCGATTCTAAACAAACTACTTTCTAGTTTTGCGTTAATTCATTAACACGTTGTATAGTCAATGCAATAACGGAAATCTGACAAATGAAAAGCACAGATATTGGTTTCTAGAACGAGTCTAAAAATTTTCATTGACTTTAATTGGTTAGTATTGAAAATATAAACAGACTTCGTTTGTATGGAGCGCGCAGCAAAAACTATGAAAGCCATAAATAAAATCAATTTATTTCAGACAATGTCCATAGTGTTGTTATAAAGCAATACTCATAACGTTTCTTCAAGTGAAAGCGTTAAGAGGATATAATTCGAAGCGCGCTCCATACAAACGTACTATGGTGATATTTTCAATACTAACCAATTAAACTCAATGAAATTTTTCAGAATCAATCTGAAAACAAATTTCTATGCTTGTATAGAGTCAGATTTTCGTTAAAATGTTTAGTTTTAAAGTTACAGTGCCTCAAAGATTTCCATACAAATCTTAAATTAATCCTAGCATTGAAACTGTATATTTTAACAAAAATCTGACTCCATACACGCATAGATATTTGTTTCAAGAAGAAGAAAATTTCATTGAGTTTGATTGGTTAGTATTGAAAATATCACCATAGTACGTTTGTATGGAGCGCGCTCCGAATTATATCCCCTTAACGATTGCTAGTAGTAGTTTGTAGATAATTTAGCAATGTAAGCTTAGGAGGCAATACGTGACACTATTAAATAATTGTATTTAAAGATTTGTATTGCAATTTCTCAGAAACTGCAAGACTTCTAATTTCTAATGGAACATGTAAACATTGAGTGTTTTCTTGAAAATAAAAGAAACAGATTCTGGTACACTGAAATCAAATATCTAATAGTATATGAGACAACTACAATATGTAGTATTTTAGCAGATGTAACTAGAAAATAGTAGATTTTACTATTTTACTAGAATCTAATTCTGGTATATTTAACTAAAGTCTACTTACAATAACTAATTTTCTAGTAAATCTGCTAAATATTAACAGTTATCACATACAGGGTCCATCTTTAAGGGTTCTGCGGTGGAGGTCCAGTTCTTATTTTGTCACGTTCTGGTTTGGTCATGTTCTAAGAGGATGATCAGATCTTGACACTGAACAACTTTTTCTATGGGACCAACCTGCAAACTCAACAAAAAATCTGCTGTTCAACAGAAATCTGGGCCTAGTTGGATTGCAAGTTTGTATTAAAATAGATGATTTTTTTTCTGATATTTCGACGTTGATCCCATAAAGAATGTTGTTCAGTTTTATGGTCTGATCTTTAAAAACCGTCAGCATATTAAGAAGAACACTATGCCACATTAATCTGTGCCTATACAACACCTCAATATTTTTTTTCGTGTAATAAAGTTTTGAAGATTATATCAAGCAGCGAGTATAGTGTTATATCGCCGTCGGACAGAATATTATATATTTGTATGTAAACTATAGGTGGCAAAATAGGCACTGCTATAATACTATTGTCATTTTCAAATTACCACATTTCATAGACTCTCGACTCGTGCTTTCTCGAGGAATTTGACTATTGCTGTCTACAGCTTTAAAGGTTAAAATAAAGGGCAATTTCATTAATTTTCTCAGATAGCCTTGATTATTGTATTTAGCGAGTTAGGTTTGTCTAATTGCAGGCCACGGCTTCGAACTGCAGTCTATTTGATTACATCCTCCCTAGATCTTTTAGACTTTACGTCCCTTCCTCCTCGTGAACCTCATCCCATCTCTGTAATTTTACTGCAGTCTACAGGGTAGTCCCCTGACAGAAATCTTATTTCAACAAATTAAGGAAGACAATAGTCTGATTTGCGAGACTTTGAGATGTGAATTGTATACATTACTTCTGACTTCGACTGCACTTCAAAAGTTTGGATGTTAAACTATTATGATAGGTAAATAATAAAGTTAAGTAATAATTGGTTTCGTAAATATAAAGCCATTCCGATTTATTATAGTTACGTTAATTTTGTCACAGGGAAGCGTTACTGACTTACAATTCTAGTTTTTGAATTAGAATACATCATCATCAGGAGCTCAGCCTACGCACAAGAGTGCTATTTTTGAAAGTCACATCCTAATTCGTGTATGAAAGTGATGTCAAACTATGGAATTATACAGGGTCCTTCTTAATATGCTGACACTTTTTTAAGGGGATAATCAGACCGTCAAATTGAACAACTTTCTCTATGGCACCAACATCGAAATCGGGAAAAAAAATCAGATGTTCCATATAAAACTGTGAACCTACTCGAGCCAAATGTATGGGACAGCTGTTTTTTTTTCGCGATTTCAATGTTGGTGCAATAGAGAAAGTTGTTCAGTATGACGGTCTGATCAACCCCTTAAAAAAGTGTCAGCATATTGAGAAGGACCCTGTATATGCATTATTCCTACACGTGAATTAAAAAAATAGCACTGCAGGATTCCCCTTACTTATTAAGTTAATAGTTCAGTTCTGTAGGGATTGGCGGAGATGGTGAAATTGGTTTACGTGAACCGTGAACTATGCAACTATGCATATGCAAATTTTAAAATGAAACTTCTTTAAAACAGCCTTTATAAACAATTTTATCGCCCTTACATCGTTGTTTCAGACCACCTACTATGTAAGTTACTATGACTGGATTTCAGCCAAAAGTCTGCAACATATACAGGATGAATTCGAAATCAAATGACAACATTTTAAAGATCGAGGTTTTTAATGATCATGAAAATGATTAGGATTATTCATACCCAACACCTATTTCATTTGTTCTTACAGGGTGTCCCAAAACTCAACGTCAAGCTGGAAACATGAGATAGGATAGAGTTTGCAAAACGGTTCAGAGATTAGTGATAGTTTTCGAGATTTTGTAAGTTTTTAGTGTTCCGTACCAAAATTGGCTAAACGGAACACCTCGGTGTCTATCCGTCCGTTCGACCCTTGTAAAACAACTGGTAGTACGGAACACTAATTGCCCGAGTCTCGACTCGCACTTGGCCGATTTTTGTATCTACACTGTGAGGCCTACTTTGTATGGAAAGTCAAAAAGTGTTCTTTCCATAATTTCGTTTGATTGACTGTACATATTACACAACTTCTAACATCTAGCGGAAAAATGCTAGAGCAGTGTTGAAATAGACTTGAAAAAAATAGCGTGCACTGTCCCCCCTGTAATGTGTTTGCGTTATTTTTTGCACGCTATTTTCAAATCAATTTAAAAAGTAATTGAATTCATTATCAATTTATCAATGAAAACTGCGGGAGCATTTTTCCGCTAGATGTGTATCTAAAGTTGTAATAGTCCTAAAAGTTCGTCAAATGTTTTGAATTTCACCCTGTATTTATACAAACCTAAACATTAGGTACAGTACAGACAAAACAAATGATAAAGATAGAACTGCAACTCTTATTTGTGAATAGTATTGCGAGTTTTGTCTTTACGAAACGACACCATTTCATTTTTAAATTTTGTGGGGTTTTATCCCCATACGGCTTTCTGAAAAAGCATTGTCCATGGAATTCTATTCTTATTTAAAAATTGTGGCGACCATCTTAGTCGTCAACACTTTGTGTTTATGCGCTTTTAAATCAGTTTAAATAAAAATATCAATTCCGCCATAATATGGTATGTGAAAATTTGAACTATCTAGCTATTACTGTTTATAAGTTACAGTCTTAAATAGGTAGGACGGACGGACGAACAACGTAGGCTTAGTAATAGGGTTTCACCCTTTGGGTACGGAACCCTAAACCCGTGTGTGAAAATTTTAATGAAAAATACAAAAAATGTAGACTTGCATTTTCATAAGCTTTCAATTGATACCCCACACTATTTATAGAACAAATACACAATAACACAACGAACCTTGTGGCACCTTCTATGTTGCGCCACCATACAATTAGAGCTTCGTTGTAGGCCAGGGAGCAGGCAAGCGACACGCGACCACTCAATAGCAGACCTACAATGCGACTTCATGGAATTGAAACATAGGTACAAGTATTGTGTATTCGCGGTAAACCTAAGCTAAATTCAGAAAATGAGAAAATGGTCTCGAGCCAATTTCTTCATCCGAAAACCCCTAAATCGAAGAGTCGTTTTCAAGAAAACAAATTTATTTATCACTAGCTTTAGCCCACGTCTTTGTTCGCGTATCTAAATATAGCCTGTGCTACCCAGGAATAGTTTAGATTTCTATAAGTGAAAGAATTTTTACAATCGGTTCAGTAGGTCCAGAGATTACCCTCTACATACAAACAGACAAATTTTACTTCTTTATAATATTAGTGTAGATGTGGATATACAAGGTGTTAGGGTAAACAGTTGCATTACTTTAAGGAGTGATTGTACCCATGATACTGAACCACTTTCCCTAAGAAACCTATAGGAAATTCGCAAAAAAAAATCGACTTTTCATACAAACATTTGATCAGCTGATTGCATTTAATATGGAAAGTCCAAACATTTTTTTGGAAATTTCCTATAGGTCTCAGGGAAAGTTGTTCAGTGTGATGGGTACAATCACCCCTTAAAGTAATGTAACTGTTTACCCTAATACCCTGTATAAACAATAATAGCTTGTTTAATAATAGGTTACGATTCTGTAATAGGTTACGATTCTGTAATAACAGTATCGCAACGTAGTTAAGGAAGTTACACGGAGTTTGCATCAGGGGAATACAAAATGTAACCTTTTCGCGGGAGTTTCTCGTCTCAAAAGAAATTGAACGTTTGCTAGCCAATCATATTGAGAAAATATTTTTGACGGTACTGTGCAGTAAAGGAATTTCTATTATGTTGTTTATTTGCAGTCAAATAATAGTGTTTCAAAATTACAAATCATATCAAATATTAAGCTTCATCGAAATTTATTAGGCAGTTTTTAAATGAGTAATGGCTCGGCCAAGTGCGAGTTGGTCTCGCGTACCGAGCGTTTGCTAACCGTGTACCAACAAAATAAAATAAAAAACCGGTCAAGTGCGAGTCGGGCTACTCACGCACCTAGGATTCCGTACCACACATATAGGTACGCAAAATATTGACTTACAAAAAAGTTTGGTTTTCGCTGGAACCTTTAGCGCGCGACCGACTCACACCTGGTTTGTTTTTATTTTTAATTGTTGTTATACTGTAGAGTTTGTTCTATAATCACACCAAGTTTGAAACCTGTATACAGGGTCCTTCTTAATATGCTGACACTTTTTTAAGGGGATGATCAGACCATCAAACTGAACAACTTTCTCTATGGGACCAATATCGAAATCGCGAAAAAAAAATCTGCTGTCCCAAACATTTGGCTCGAGTAGGTTTGCAATTTTGTATGCACGAGCTGATTTTTTATTCGCTATGAGCATATACCCTATATATTACCCTTTTAAAGATAGAACAAGAAGAAACAAACGTTGATAAAAAGTAGTTTCTTGTATGAGGACCCACCTTAATTTTTTACTTTTTGATATTTTTATAATTTTAACAAATCCGCCGTAATAACTCATATTCTGTGAAAATTTCAACTGTTTAGCTATTATGGTTCAAAAGTTACAGCCCCAAATAGGTAGGACGGACGTACGGACAACGTAGGGGTACGGAACCCTAAAAACCGAGCCCGACATACACTTGGCCGGTTTTTGTCATTTGTTGTTTTATTGTAGAGTATGCTCTAAAATCAAACTAAGTTTCACGCTTGTAAGTATGCATTGCCGTTTTTACGATAGAGCAAAAACAAGGATAGATCCAAAATAATAGCACATAGGTATTTTGTGAATAAATCAACTCGCTACCTATTACGGTTCAAAACAGCCCTTTATAGGTAGGATAGGCTGTCGGACGGACGGACGGACAACGTATGCTTAGTAATAGGGTCCCGTTTTAACCCTTTGCGTGCAGAACCCTAAAAATACAGTACTAAATTACTAAATAAATAGCTTTATCAACAAAATCGTCAGCTAAAGACAATTGTTTACGTTCGTGGCGAAGAGTTTCAATTGTGACCACCAGCAGGCGCACCGTAACAAAATGAACAAGTTAACCCACAGTTAACAAGCTACTGTTTGTGCTAACTATCGCTAACTAGACGCTTTTTATCGTTAGCGTTTAAACATGGATACTGAAACTTACATGCTTGTCTCGTGTTCAACTTTTACATAGCTTTGCCTAAATTTAGATTTAGAGGTAAACTTTTGTGAATTGATTCAGTCAACATAATTATAATCAGCCTAATAATTATACAAGGTGTAACAAAACACCCTTAGGTAATCCTTTAAGAGAATTTTATTCCGAATTCGTGAATGCACGCTGCATACAAACGAAGTCTGGTTATATTTTCAATACTAACCCATTAAAGTCAAAGTAATTTTTCAGAAACAATCTAGAAGCTAATCTCTATTATTGTATGAAGTCAGATTTTCGTTAAAGTATACAGTTTTAGTGCTAGGATTAATTTTAGATTTGTATGGAAATCTTTGAGGCACTGTAACTTTAAAACGAAAATCTGACGTCACACAAGCAAAGAGATTAGTTTTACTTGAATTGGTTAGTATTAAAAATATCACCAGACTTCGTTTGTATGGAACGCGCTCCGAATTATAGTCCCTTAAACCACATACTCTACACATCAAACTGAACAACTTTCATTATGGGAGCAAACCGATCTTCTTTTTTGTAATGTTATATGTACTATAAAGGGTTAAATAAATATGAAAGGCAGATGAAAAAGAAAAGAAAAGAATAAGAAAGACAAAGGAATAGTAGAATTTATGGGAAATCATAACTACTACGTGAAATATATATCATTAGCATTCTTTTAAACTAAGAGCCTATTAAATTTAAAATTTACCCGTATACTCATCAAACTGAACAACTTTTACTACAGGATAAAAAAAAATCACCTGTTCCATACGAAACTGCAATGCCAGCTCGACTCAAATGCATGCAACAGGAGATTTTTTTTGCTCCTATCTGTTTGCTCCCGTAGTAAAATTTTGATGGGTAGACTCTTAGTTTAAAAGGATGCTAATGATATCAATTTCACCCTATAGATAAGTGTCGGGATAAGTCTTATATAATCAGGAAAAAACTTATATAATTTTGGCCATTTTAAGTTTTCAAAAGATGTTATGTTCTATTAAAATAAATAATACCCCAGATCATAGACCAAAGAAACTGGGACTAGACAAAGAAACAAAGTGCCCAGATTGAAGAATTATAGGACCATGCATAGGAATTATCTGTAATAAAGGAGTGAATGAAGAGCGATGAATGGAAGAGGATGATATATTGCGCCGACGACAAATAATGGGAAATCGGCAAGAGAATAATGAAGATGATGCATAGGAATTATCTTTTTAATGTTTTATTTTGAAAATCGTGTTAGGGTTGAACTTCATTTGGCAGCACGGAATCGCATTTTATCACGTCCTATCCTTTTCTGTCGCTCAGGAATGTCATTTGCTAGAACGAGAAAGATACACCAGCAGTGCTGCGACCTTTTTCGGTCTAGCCAATGACGTTCCTGAGCGACAGAAAAGGATTGGATTTTTGTACCTATAATGCATTAGCATATGCTCACGACTATATTCCCCGAGGGGGTAGTCAGAGATATTCTGAAACCTCAGAACATCCACGTTTCACCAGTAATGTAAATAATGTACTTTGTATATTTTATTTTATTTTGTTGTGTTTAAAAGAAGTGTGTTGAAGAGTTTCTGGCGGCATGATGAACACCTACCGACGCGGTGGTAGATTCAAAAACATGACGTCAAAAAGTTATCTATGTGACGTTAAAAAATCTATGTGATATTTTGAATAAACAATTTGGACTTTTTTAACTTTTGAAGGATAGAGAGTGAAAAAATTCGATTCCATTCTGCCAGGTGAGGTTCAACCCCGTACACGATTTTAAAAATCGATATGTTAAACTTCAGCAACATTCAATAACATACAAATACACATCAAGCCTCAACATTACATAATGCCAAGTAGTTATTTCTGGATTTAACTGCACCTTTACTACCGCTGTAAATTTAGCTCTAAATTACAAGCCTGGGGTAGCGGTCCGATCCCCGATTAAGGACAGAATTAAATGTATTTTACCGATAACTCGGTTTAACTGCTTTCAGAACTCACTTCATCTTGATCTTAATTTTGTTTGGATACTAATATAACACTTACTTTTGCCAGCGAATACTTCTGTGGTGGTGTTGACTTTAACAAGTATCTTATGACTTACGAGTTAATCAGACAGAACACATTCGATCTGCGTGTCAAGTGGCAACGGGTCACACTGTACAGAGTTTCGGTACTACTACGGCTTCAGAATATCTCTGACTACCCTCTCGGAGAATATAGTCGCAAGTCGAGCGAAAGTAACGCAATATCCTACCTACTATTAGGATAGTATAGTATAGTAGGATAGATAGACTTTTCGGAAATTATGATGTTTTGGCGCTCGTAGCTTGGCGTAAGCTTTATTCCGATCATCAATGTTAAGTAACATTGAACTTTAGCGGTATCTCATATCGAGCACCTGTTCGTCACTAGTAACAGATTATATCACCAGAAGATGGCAACATATATTTAACCAAGTCAGAATGTAGAGTTTCTGGTCTCATTTTTTCTACAAAGGAACACCTACCGACGCGGTGGTAGATTTAAAATGAAATCGGTCAAGTGCGAGTCGCTCTACTCGTATGGTAGGGTTCCGTACCACAATATATTAACTTACAAAAAGGGTTGTATTCTCCGGTAACTTTTGCGGGAGACCGACTTACACTTGGCCGGTTTTTATTCTTTATTGTTATACTGTAGAGTTTCCTCTACAATCATACCAAGTTTGACGTTTGTATGTAATACTGTTTTTACGATACAGCGGGAAGGAAAAACGTTGATAAAAATTAGTTTCTTATATGAGGCCCCGCTCCCTTAATTTTTAACATTATGATTTCTATGAATCCGCCGTAATAACGCACATTTTGTGAAAGTGTCAACTGTCTAGCTATTACGGTTCAAAAGTAACAGCCTTTAATAGATAGGAGAGACGGACGGACGGACAGCTTAGGTTTATGAATAGGGACCCGTTTTCACCCTTTGGGTACGAAACCTTAAAAATGACGTCGGAAATTTATTTATGTGATATTATTATGATAAAAATTTTGGAGATGAGTTGAGTTTGAGTACTCTGACAGCAGTTAGATCTGTTTCCATCTTAGCTTCCATTTAATCAGTATTGACCGGTGGAAGAATCGAGAATTGAAACAAGTTTGGTATGTAGCTTTTTGTCGCACGCAGCAATAATTTAAACTTTTGTTGGGTTTGTGTGAAAAGTTAAAAGATAAACATTTGATTTGAATACCAATTTTTCTTCATCTTCTCATTAATTGTTTTTCATATTTTCCGTTATAACTTTCTAAATAGCTATTTGTAATAAATATTAAATTAACGATACATGACCCTATTAACAGTTGATAGAACCATGATTGAGTTACCTTATAAAATAATAAAATGAAAAGTAAATTGTTAATATTATTATAAATTTCGGTACATTTTAAAGAAAAATCAAATTCTGTAAAGCTTGTTAAGCAATAAAACGAACGTGATAATGTTGTCCGACTCGCGCGCACGCAATTAGTGTTCACTACCAGCCACAAATAAAATAACGACGTGATACACCGGAAACGGTGATTACTTTTGTAAATTCTTTTTTTTTGTACTAAGCTTACACACTTAATTGAAAAGAACCAAGAATAGAAAACCTTACAAAAAGTACCTAATGCAAGATATCCTTTATTTTCAGTAGTGGACGATGCCAAAGGTGGTGTCAGACGATGATGATGACGGTCTTTTATTTTTTTGATACACGTTTGTACACACAGCGACACATCAAGTTATACAAAACCAACATAAGCTGGCCGCGCGACGTGATACGTTACTCAACCTACGCGCGACCAGCTTATTTTGGTTTTGTATAGCTTGATGTGTCGCCGTGTGTACACTGGGATAAATTGTTGCATATAATACCTACAGATTCTCACGCTTGTCTCCCTATTAGCAGAGACAACAGAAACGCCGCCGGTCGCCAATACGATCGACAAATTAGAACAGACAATTCAAAAACATACATCCATACATAGGCCGATGAACACATTACCCTTACTTAGCGTCGCGCAGTCGGGTAAAAATAAGAACAGATAATTCAGAAACAGGAGTCCTGTTGTTGACCAAAATCCGGAAATTTACGACTGCGACATAATTACCTACTCTCACATTGACAGCGATGGTCGAAGGACTGTCAACGATGGTGGAAACATGATGAAAATAAGTATCGAATATTTTGTGCCGACTATGAGGTTTCTGATTCGGCTTCTATTATCTACGCTCAGAACTTTTTTTCGCAAAAAATAAGTACGCATCATATGTAAAGTTAACCCTAAAATGTCTAGAGACTAATAATTCGATTAAAACAAAGTGAATGTAACAGCATTACGCAGCGCACAGGCCGAGTTCGGTTGAAGTTTATATTGCGCTTGATGGATGTTGTTCTCGTGTTTTAGTACAGGTTTAAATAATAAACTAGAATAAAGGTCACCATTTCATCATAGGCTATTAAATACACACAATTTAAAGATTTTTATCCTAAATGATAAATAGGCTCAGTCAGAGGCGGACTAAGCCCGTCGGAGGCCCGGGGCGGAAAAACTAAATGAGGTACCCCCCGTCTTTCCGGAAATTGATATCTATAGTTTTTCGAGCCACGGTAAAAACTTCCCCGCATCCCTTCCCTCCATGGGCGTAGGTAGCAATCATTATTTCTCAGGGAGTTTCCGGTAAAGGTAGGTCATTGCAATAAAACTAAAACCTGGAACAAGCGAAGGGAGCTCGAGATTCATACGATCTAAAATCTAGAGCGAGCGAAGTGAGCTCGAGATTTTACTGCAATATGATTAGCTAGTCACAACATGGTCTAAAACCTGGAGCGACTTCCGAAATACGACAGGTTACAATATAAACAATTTAAAAAAATTTGGAGCGCGCGAAGTGAGCTCGAGATTTTACTACAATATTATTAGGTCACTGCAAACCTGCAGTACGCCTCCGACTGATGAACAACATCGACATACCCCAGAGAAGGTCTAGTAATTTGGTGGAAAATTACATTGCTGCCAAAAGCGGATGCCAGAAAAGCTGACATCGAGACTGATGAGACTCCACGTATTCCAATACCCCCGAATCGGACAGGTAGGGAAGCCTGGGACCACGCCCTTGCCGTCAGATTGCAGTTAAGGATTTTAGACAAGAGCGCACAGGTCCGGTCGGTCGTCGACGGTACACAGTAGTGTCTGGAACTTCCAAAAGTGGCAGCAAGAGTGGTACCTAAATTATTGTATTTGATGAATGAACACAAACTTTTCCACATAATATTCAACCCATTCTTAGTAATAGGTATGTAGTCTCTGTAATGAAGCATTTTCGTAGCCTTGAAAACAATACATAATGTAAGTAGAGTAACTATCCAACTTTAAAAAAAAAAAAAAAAAAATTGTAAATGGTTGAAAGTTCCAACAAGTTTTTAACAGAAAAGTCGTAAAATGTTTCCTGAGGTTTATTCAATAACCGTAAAATTAAATAATGTCTTACTAGCACTTTGGCTGGGAAAGAGAATTAAGAGGAAAAACACACTTTTCTAGAAAGGAGAGTTTGAAGTGATGTTATGAATGGTATCGGAATTACTTGGTACAGTAGATTAAAACTATTTTATAAAATAAAATTATGTTTACCAAAAAAGTTTTCAGATTGAGGCTTCGATCACTGTTAAATTAAAAAATACTGCGCAATCAACGTTCCAAAATAGCAGACTAAAAGTGATGAAAGAATCATCTCAGGGTAGATGAAATGGCGACAAGTTACGGGAATGACCTGTAACTTAAACTGATTGGAAAAATATATAAAAACCATCAGAAGACCTGTCGTCATCGTTCGGAATGATGGGCTGTTAAAGTGACGGATAAAAAATGCTCCCTATTGAAAGTTGTTCATGTTGATGGTCTTAAGTAAGATGGATGGATTGTGTTAAGATGGCATGTGTAAATAAAATTGGTCAAGTGTGAATCGGGGTACCCGCGCACCGAGGGTTCCGTACCACATCACCACACAACATATTGACATACAACATTTTTTTCTCCGGGACCTTTAGCGGGAGACTCACACTTGGCCAGTTTTTATTATTTGTTGTTATATAGGTACTGTAGAGTTTGCTCTATAATCACACCAAGTTTGACGCTTTTATGTATTACCGTTTTTACGATAGAACGAGATGAAAAAACGTTGATAAAAACTAGTTTCTTGTATGAGGAACCCCCTTAATTCTTAATTTTTTGATATTTGTATTATTTGTTCGCAAATGCGCTATAATAACGCACATTCAGTGAAAATTTCATCTGTCTAGCTATTACGATTCAAAAGTTACACCCCTAAATAATTAAGACAGAAAGACAGACGGACGGACGGACGGACAACGTAAGCTTAGTAATAGGGTCCTGTTTTCACCCTTTAAACGGCAGTACGGAACCCTAACAAAGACGTGCTGAAATCACAGTTAAAAGAGATGAATATAGAGGAAGACTACATATTGCGCAGACTCCATGTAACGGGATAGGGGCAGAAAGATGATGAGATATTGATGTCTTCTATCACCGAAAACTCCTGTTCCTAAAACTCATAGTGGGCGGCGATTGTCTGCACGAAAGATAACTTACCACGAGTACACCACGGCTTCCGTCTCTAACTAATTAAAACGAGCTATAATGTACCTATCACATTTTCTGGAATGGAATTACTTCTGTTTCACCAAAAAACATAGATAAAAATATTGTATGCAGTATTATCGAATTCCAAGTGAGTGTATGCGTGGACTGTGATAGTTCAAGTTATAAGATAATCTCATCGACTTCAAGATTGTCCTAGCTGAGATATTCCTAACTTTCAGTACTTGGGCGGAAGTATGCAACTTGCAAACGACTAACAGTGAACCTGCTCTAGGTTGACTGTTCGACCAAATTCTAGCAACCTGCCGTCCGACCGAATTCTATTCCAGCGAAGTTGTATTAACCAGCGCCTCGCACGTGTAGAGACTATGTGAGTTCCACAATAACGTTGCGTTATGAATCCCGCGATTCTGTGAAGAATTTCGAACAACTTGCACGACGGGAAAATTCGTGAAACTTTTGTTAATTGCTTGTAGTATAATGTGTGTAAATACGGCAGATCGGACATAATTATGTCTTCTTAGTTATAGTCATTGGTTTTAAACAGTTTGTTGACTATTTCAGAGGTCTGAAGACGTTTTGTTGGAGGCCCGCGTAAGACCGGGTAAGACTGAAGACCTCGTAAGGGTTCGTAGCGGGCTCGTAAGGGACAAATTATGTGGTTGGCCCTTGCCTTTCTCATTTCACACAATTTGACTATCTCAGATGTGCAGGTTTCCTGACAACGTTTTCCTTCACCGTTCGAGAGCAGTTGGTGTTACGTTAATAACATAGAAGAATATACGAGTACATAGGATATACATATGCATGGCATGTCTGCAGTGTCAATTAAGGCGAGGGCTCATAACTGAAAGTGTGCATCTTATAACGATACAATTCTGAAGGTTATGGTTTCGTATTGCATCTGAAAAGATAGGCCAAATCAAGACAAAGCGGGTTTCCAGTAGACTAGACGGGCGATGGCGACGGCATCATCGGCGGAACCAGAAGGCAAGGTGTAGCATAGGAAACTTGGACGCCTTCCTAAGTTATTGGTCGAGATTTACCTACGCATAACATAGAGTATATTATTAAAAGAAAGATAAGAAAGGTCTGTATCCCACGGTGGGACATGCTACAGTAAAACATGGTGTAAACATTTATTTGTATATATAGTCTAAATTCAATAATAATAAAATGATTAATGATTGGACAGATTTTTGGTTATTAGTGAGGAATGTCAAGGATTCTAGAAGATTGAACTAAATTTCATTGATTTTAGTTAAAGAATAATTAGTTTGATATGATGGATCATTGGGTAGATCGGATAATTGATTATAATGGTAATTGGATATAATTGATAATTGGTTGATATAACCGTTGCAGCTGGATGATTGGATATAATGGATGATTAAAAATTATCGTTAAAATTATTTATAATAAGGTAGCTAATTAATTGTTTCAGATTCGATTCTATCTGTCCATACACTTTTTTCCACAACTAGGTATATTTCATTTACAAAATCAATGTTCAAAATGTCTCTATAATGAAAACCCAAAATGAAAAATTGTTACTACAACTTACTACAAAAGCCTAAAAGCTATTTTTATAGTAATTATACTTTTTAAGGCTTTAGACATTGAGAATATCGAAATAAAACTAAAAGTGGGCATTTTTTGTATGAGCTACAAACACGACACAAATATTGAACAATGTATATTGGACTCTTAAAAAAAACAATATTTGTCACAAATTCATCTTAATTCAATTCAATGAAATAAACGCTCAATGTTATGTGAATTTTATATCAGACTCTGCTGATAAATACAGAGCGCGATTTGTCAGGCTATTTGTTGTCATATTGTAAAGAGAAAAGCTATGTTCTGTCATCGTCTATGTATTAATATTTAACCAATGTCGCTTGACACCGAGCTAACTGGTCAATTATGCTCTGAATCGAAATAAATCATCAATTTTTACCCCTGTTATATTTTGATGAGTCAATCGGACTGTTATTATATTACTAACTCATATGAAAGGTTTGACATGTGAAAGCGATTACTTGTTCCCGTCATGCCAGGTAATTTGATGTTATGAATACTTATGAAACAATTTTTTTTAATATTACTAGCGACGCCCGCGACTTCTTTCGCGCGGTCCATTGACTTTAAATACTCATAACTTATGATTGATTGAACCGATTGCGATGCAATAAAGCCTATATTTTAATCCAAACGGAGCCCTAAACTTCTGTGGAAACTCCATCCTAATCGGTTCACTCGTTTTGAAGTGATGCGTTCAGACAAAAAAACAGACAAAAATTCTAATAAAATGGTCTCAATATTTTTTAGCAAATATGTTCAATGTACAACCCAACCCAACACCAAGTTTAGAATTTTATTATATGTATAGATGTATAGATATAATAGATAGATAAATGAGGTAAACGCTGAGCCGGGCCATATTTTGCTGGATTTTTGGAAGCTATCTTCTAATTATTTGATAAACATAAAAATGTATAAAATACGTCATGATCTTTAACTTCTCGGCTTTATTTCTTATTTTTTATATTTCATATTTTTCATAAAATACATATGAAACCCGTATCCAAAGGAAAGTCCTAAATATGTGAAAAAATCGGTATTACGTGCATCTACGTTATAAGTTGAAGTTACATTTTTACACGTTCCTAAGGCGCAGTTTATACAGAAGAGACGTGTGTTGGTGGCGGATAGTCAAAGTAACACAATTATAAACCTTATAGTACGTAGCATAGCGTCGTTTGGAGAATTACGCCCGCACCTCCGGCTCCAGGCGACGTCGCCTGGAGCCGGAGGCGCGGGCGTGATTCTCCTTGGCGACAAAAACGACGCTATGCTTAGTACTACTCGTATAAGGTTTATATTGTGTTACTTAGATTATCCGCTACCGCCACACGTCTCTTCTGTATAAACCGTGGCTAATATTTGTTAAACTGAAACTATGCAATAGGTATACAGGGTCCTTTTTAATAAGCTGAATTTTTTTTAAGGGGATGCTCAGACCATCATACTGAACAACTATCTCAATGGCACCAACATCGAAATCGCGAAAAAAAAAATCTGCTGTCCCATACAAAACTGCAAACCTACTAGAGCAAAATGTATGGGACAGCAGATTTTTTTTTCGCGATTTCGATGTTGGTCCCATAGAGAAAGTGGTTCAGTTTGATGACAAGCAATGCAATTCTCTGAGCGCAAACATTGTCACAACCATAAATTTAACGTTCAAACAGTTTTGTTATATCATGTGTCAATCTTATATAAAAACTTCGACGACCTGAAGGATGCAAGAAGGATGTTACATTGGTGAGCTCATCACGTAGTACTTCCTATCTCTATGGCACATCGATGTTTTTGACAGCGATGTGACGCTTAGATAATTGCACTGCTGCCTGATCATCCTCTTAAGGGGATATAATTCGGAGCGCACTCCATACAAACGTACTATGGTGATATTTTCAATACTAACCAATTAAACTCAATGAAATTTTGCTGAAACAATCTTGAAACAAATATCTATGCTTGTATGGAGTCAGATTTTCATTAAAATATACAGTTTCAATGCTAGGATTAATTTAAGATTTGTATGAAAATCTTTGATGCACTGTAACTTTAAAACTATACATTTTAACGAAAATCAGACTCTATACAAGCATAGAAATTAGTTTTTAGATTAATTCTGAAAAATTTCATTGAGTTTAATTGGTTAGTGTTGAAAATATCACCATAGTACGTCTGTATGGAGCGCGCTCCGAATCATATCCCCTTAAACAACCGTCAGCATATTAAGTTGGACCCTGTATAATTATAAGCTACTAGAATTTTAAGTCAGATCATAAGCTATCAAACAAAAAAAGTTTCATCAAAATCAGTTCAGTAGTTTTTGCGTGATGCTGTTACAAACACTCAAACAAACAAACAAACAAACAAACAAACAAACAGACAAAAATTCTAAAAAAGGTTGATTTGGAGTTCGGGATACCTATCAATCATATCGTAATCTTTTTCATGTAAATATCTTCAATGTACAGACACACTTCTGTTACAATTTTATAATAGTTAAGATTGAATGTGATCCTATTAAGTTATTAACAGATCAGTTGATGGTTTTTACCTCGAAGCATCGGCTCAAAGTTTACAGTAACTTTATAAAGTGGGAGCACGAGTAAGTTTGCGCTCTCACAAAATGTTTATAACAATTTCCTTCAGAAATATTAGATAAATGTTTCGCAGTAATTTAGTTACAGATTTTAAACTTTGCAGCAAAGTTTGTGGTAAACAAGTATATGAAGGAAGTCCTTAGTCGATTAACAATCTACAGGGTGCAATTGAAATTAGTCGACAATTTTTAGGGGTGGTGCAGACCATCAAACTAGATTTTTTTCTATGGGAGCAAATCTACTGTTTAATATCAATGCAATGCCTACTCGACTCAAATGGATGAACAACAGATTAATTTTGCAATTTCAGGTTTGCTTACATAGTGAAATATTTTGTTCAGTTTGATGGTCTGAACCATCCCTAAATATTGTCGAATCATTTCAATTCTTTGACTAATTATTATAAGGACTTGCCTTGCGGTAGCATTTCCCCTCTGCCACGGTATAAGCACAATTGATCTTGTGCATTTACATTAAATTTTACACCTTATCACTAAACGAGACAGCCTATAATTGCGAAATAATAACTTCGAACTTAGAACGTTTGGGGTTCACACGAGACTACTTTTCATGATTTTTAACATTCAAAATTAGAATCTAAAGTTATGGGGAATAAAATCCAAAGTTGCGGATTTCATGTTACCTCGCCTCCCGCAAAAAGTGGCAGAAATGTGTGTTAGTAGAACTACACGCGTAACCAGTCCACATATAAAGAGTCAAAGTTTCAATTGCACCCTGTAGTAATAATTGATTTTCAAATGAAGATTGCGAGCTAAATAATCTGCAGCGGCACTTTGACTGTTTTCACATTAATAATTTTGTAATAATTTAAGTTGTTAAATGCTTTAACAAATTAACTTTGTCAAGTTCAGGAAAAATCAATTAAGTATACAAATACTTCCGCTCTAAACTTTACATTAGCGGAATCACTTTATAAACTACAAATTGAGGCTAAAGCTCTTGCTACAATCCAATTCACTCACAAATGACTTAAAGCCTCAAAGCTCTCGACTTCTGCCACACATACATTGACACACACATTGTAAAGTACAGCCTTGCACCCGGCTCGGTGCAATGTAACTATGTTGCTGTGTGCAAGTACGTATATCACGCTGGCACGTGTAAGATCAGGGCCATCCACCGCCCGCTTGGTCCTGCTCGCCTGGTAGTTCGCCTAGGTATTGTAAGCGAACTATGTAGTAACTTTATATTGGGGATGTTATTTATAGCAATCAATAGAGAGCTTATGAATTTCAATTGTTTGTTTATACCGAGAACTTGTCCTTCAGGATAAATTATGAAATTATACCTACTTATCAATCTAGTTACGCTATGTAGCCGGGTTTCGTATCAATACCAACAAATCTTAAAATAGAATGCGTATAAATGATTCAACCATAATTAGAAAACTTTGATTTGAACATGCAAATTTGCTATTAATAACCTTTGCCGGGCGATTTTCTGGATTTAATAAAAACGAGCTTTTGACTCGCGACTTCGCAAGCGTGGATAACCCTTTTAGTCTGTAAAATGTAAATATCATCTGTAAAATGTATATTCTAAATTTTCATGTTTCTATCTTCAGCGGTTTAGGCTGTCAGTCAGTTAGTCACGGAACTCTTTTATAATTATAGATAACTGCTACATGAAAAAAGAACATTTTATGATTGAACACTAATACCTATTTGCAGCTACCTGATTGAACATAACCTTTCCCTTTTTAAACAAACGTGACATTAAATAACAATCTAAACTTTGTGTTAGAAATAATATTTTAAGGACAATGGTATAGAAAATGCTTAGTATTCTGTCATTTTTGAGAGAGAAATGAATAGCATCTGGTGGCCGTCACCTCTGCTAGACAAAGCCGATTACATACACACTACATCGCTCCCTGAGAGTATTTCCTGTCCATTGTCGAGGTAACTACATAAGTAGCTATAGGAAAACGTTTGAAACTGTTTTGAAACTGACAAATACTTTCATCACCTTCATTGTTATTTGAAATAAATAGGGTGCATTGTATGTAGTCTAAAATGCCGTGTGCAACTTTTGATACGTGAAACATGAATGTTGATAACTTTTTGAAACACTGTTTTTATCTTCACAAAATGAAACAAGTCACTTCATAAAGAATGCAGATATGCTAGGAAAATTTATACATATTTTAAAATATAAAATTATTTTTAAAGTGTATCTTTAATTACCAATTTTTAATTTGTTAGCCGAATAAAAGTGACTATTTTAAATTTAAGCTCGCCTTTGTACATCACAACTAATTGTAATTAAAAAAAAAAACTAAAAACAGCAGTGTGTCGGGTATTTTCCACTTTTGTTATCTTTAAGTAAATAGAAAAATTTTAATAATAGGTATGAACACACGGTGACACATCAAGTTATACAAAACCAAGATAATCTGGCCGCGCGTAGGTCGAGTAACGTATAATGTTGTGCAGCCAGCTTATGTTGGTTTTGTATAGCTTGATGTGTCGCCGTGTCAATTAAAAATATCTAAAAACTAAAAATGAAATAGTTAAATTACATATTTAATTTACCCCCAGTTCATCTAAAAAACGTTCTACGAAGTTTTAATTGCTCCACTATACCTAATAGTGTAGCCAATTACAAAGAGACAGCTTGATACGATCAAATAAGCATCAATCAGTAAAATGATTGATGATTTACATTGTTGAAACAATGTACATTATTAGAACGACTGGTTTGTCCCGTATTTCAAAGCTGTTTGACACTAACAGTTGTAATGTATGTATATTATATTATTTTAATAGGTAACTAAGTAAGTAGTATATTCTTACAACTACACGAAGTTCTTCAGCCTAGATGCTACGCAGCACTGCGTAGCGCATGATGCTACGAATGTATGTAGCAGCGTAGTAGAGCGTAGGCTAAAAGCATACCGTGCTACGTATTACTGGTATGTTATCAATTAGTATTTAATAGTACATATTTTGTGCATATCTGACCCTTTTTAGAATATATATGCAAATATACTCTAAATCACAATACTTAATTAAGTTCAGACGATAGATATGATGATCACAGTAACAAAATGTTACTTAAAAATTGCCTTACTTGCCATAATACTTTATAGATCTTGAACCGGAAACTTACACAATAGGCCAGCAGGGGTCTTATTGTGTAACTGCCCGATTCAATCGGTATCAAACCAACATGATGTTTTGACAGTTCATAGCGATGCTGTTTGTTAATATTTAGTTAATTAATTTGAAACAATGGATATGATCACAGAAATAAAATATTCAGTACTTAAATTGTCGAGTACGAGTAAGTACAGTTATAATACGATACCGATGTTATAAACGAAATAATGGGAAAGTAACACGGTATATTTATGTATGTTCTCGAGGAATGTTTATGTCATAAATAATAAAAAACGGGTGAATGGCAATGCATCACAATCATTTAAAATAACTATGCCAAGTTTCAGCTTCCTGTGTCTTACAGTCTCCGAGAAAAATGCCTGTGACAGACGGACGGACGTTCGGACAGACACCGAGGTGATTCCATAACTGTTCCGTTTTGCCAATGTTGGTACGGAACACTAAAAGATGTCAACGTTTCTTCCATCCCAAGATAGAATAAACCTCAATGGAAGCATTTAACTTGTCCCATTGAAATCGATCTATTGAATAAGGGTAAAGTTTGGACACAATCCGCTGCAGAACTTTGATCCGCGGACGAGCGCGAGGGGAGGATTGTGGCAATCGGTGGACGTTTACAGATTCACCGAAACAATCTAAAATGCAGATTGCGGATAAATCTAGTTACAGCCGGTTATATTGCTATACTTACCTGTTTTGTTGGTTCATATAGCACATACAGGTATCAGCCCAGTCATTTAACGGAGTTTTGTTAGGAGGAGTGGGAAGTACTTCTGAATAGGACTTTTAAACTGTAACCAGCACCATTTAGTAACAAAAAGACTATCTGATAACATATTTAAAAAAAATTTATTTTCAAGAAGGCTTTTAACTTAATAATAACAATAACACCAATGCACTTATTTAATTAGATTCAACAATATAAATGAATTTTGTGCAATGAAATAGCCATCGAAATTTTAAAAAAAATTATTCATTAGAAAATTATTATTTTTTAAAGCTTTTTAGAAAGCTGACCATTTTTTGCATGCATAGCAGCAATGAAGCATAAGCATGAACGAGATAAATGCATAATTTTATATTAGGGGCTCACGTTTTTTTTTATTTTGGTATATTCTAGGCTCAAATTGGGTCTTAAACATAATACCGAAAAAAAAACAATTCTTAATTAGTCCTGGGTGAAACCGTAAAACGACTATGAAAGATTTAAACAGTAAATTATCGGTAAATTAGTCGGTAAGATCACAATAGATAAAATCCTGCTAAATGCGAGTCTGATTCGCGCATCGAGGGTTCCGTACTAGCATTTTTACACAAAATTCTGCGGTACCCTTAGCGCGATTTTTATTATTTGTTGTTTTACTTTAGAGTATGCTCAATTATCAAACCAAGTTTGAGGCTTGTATGCGTTGCCGTTTTTACGATTAAGCAAACACAATAAATCTTGATAAAATACCTTTCCTAAATGAGGACCACCTTAATTTTTTTTCTCTAATTATTCGTTCGTAAGTTCAAAATAATAATATTATATGAATATTTGGTGACAATTTCAGCTCTCTACCTGTTACGGTTCAAAAGATACATACCTTTACAGTCAAGACGGACGGACAGCGTAAGCGTTGACACCTTTTATTTACGAAACCCTAAAAATTTGTGGTGGCTCCTAAGGGAGTCGGTGGTGGTTAGGTTAAAAGCAAAACAGCTAAATATTCCTAGACTAGCTGTGTTCGCTGATCAATCAGAAGTAACATAAACTTATACTTGTAGTCGTAGATATCGACTCATTCAAGTGAGCCGATACTTACAAGTTTATGTTCAATACAAGTTGAATACAAGTTTTATACAACCGATAAGATAAAATAAAACTGATGTTCTATGTATTTTTTTCGATTCCGTAAACCTAGAAGGTCTGTGACAGCCTTCTATAGGTAGTTCGGAATAGAACACTATGTTTGACGAATTATTATTTTAGATGTAAATCTCTGTTAGTAAAATAATGCGTTATAATTTTTTTTATTTTAGAAATGTCGTACCTTCTAACAATTTCAAAACGGTAATCGGTAATCTTCTTGGTAATTAAATAGTACCAGAGCTAGGGACTACGGTACCATAAGGTGGCTACCAAAATCATCGCTTAACTTTGGTCAATCTTATGTTGGATCTAGAAAATTAATATTTTCCAACTTTTATTTGAAATATTTGAAAAGACGACTTGTTTGAAGGTCTTACTAAAATCTTAATAAGTTTACTTCGTATTTACGACTCTAGCTTGAGTTTGTGCCAAATTGACCAGCTCAACCTGCAGCGCCTTTTATTCGTTGTAATTTTACAGTTTGGCTCCTATTACATTGATTGGCGATAAAACAAAAACCAAGTCTTATCTCGCATTTACACTGATTGGCAATGAAAAAAAACCAAGTCTTATCTTATCTCGCTATTACATTGATTGGCAATGAAACAAAAACCAAGTCTTTTCAATGATTGAATATAGTACTAACGGGCCTTCTTCCTATCACACTAAACAGAGTTTGGTGGCTGGTGAAATGGTAATATTATAATTTAGCCCAGTCATTTTACGGAGTTTTGAGAGGACGGGTGAGAACCTGTAACCGGCACCATTTAGTGACAAAAAGGCTATCTGAAAACTTTAAAAATTTTGCAATATAGAAATCTAAATTGTATCTTTCTGGGATATACAATTTTGACTTAATAATGTACTAACTTAATATATAAAAAGGCTTTTAACTTAATTATAATAATACCAATGCACTAATTTCAATTTAAATGTCTTTTGAGCGAATAATCTATTTATGTATTTGTGAATCACAGGTAATAAAGATGTTACAAATTTGTTGGTTCCTTTGTGTTGCGCCAGAATAGGCACACAAAAGTTTTACTAGTAGATACATTTACAATTAATATAATTTAGTGATAAAAGTTATCAAATATAAACCTTTATTTTTGTGATACATACAGAAGAATAATTAAACACGAAAAGACTAAGAGCGATAGGAGCGTGCTCGATGCTTCCCAGCTTTGAAAGATTGTAATATTGATGTAAAATGTTGGAGCAAACGAAAGAAGCTTGAATCTTTTAGCACAATGACTTTTGAATGAATTTTAGTCATGATTTCTGTGGTATTTTTAGTCCACCGAATCCACCAAAATGAGAACACCGTAACGATAAAAGAAAGATAATTAAAAAAAAAAGTAAAATGTTGATTACAATATCGACACTATTCAAGTGAGTATATACTTAAAGCACATACATATTCTGATTTCAAGCAAAATGAACGATCAATAGATGAAATATAACGGCAACCGAAATGAAGATTCTTTTTTGTCCACATACCACCGATTTTTTTTTGTTTTAATTCACGTTCTTACGTTTTTATGTGAAGCTACAGTATGATGAGACTGGTGCGTCTGCTCCTAACTCTTGTGCATAACTCATAGAAGATGCAAGCGAGGAACGTGACGCATACACGCACTGTACAGAGCTATTCCAGATAAAGTTTATGTCCACCAGAATTATATTGTTTCGCCGGACAGATGTATTCATACTTGTCAGAACTTTTGCATAATAGTTAGCTAAGCAATGATATACAACGTGTTAATGAATTAACGCAAAACAAGAAAGTAGTTTGTTTGGAATCGAGAGCAGACTCGAATTATCATGGTTTCAATATAGGTATTTTTATTCAAAATATTAAATAATTTGTTGATAAAATTAAAAATTTACTGAACTCGATCTCAACCCACCGCTCGGGCACTCTCACCCGACTTACTACCAAAACAAGATTCTTAAAATGTATCCATGAGCACGATAGCGGTTTCATTCGTTGCTGAAATGATAACTAATAATTGTTGCCTCAAAACTTAAAATGCGAATGACTTTAAATTTTACCTATCAAAATAATGAAAATATTGTTTCAATCTAATTATTTTGTTATAAATCAGTTGGGGTGTATGAGGTTTTGCGCTTATTCATTAACACGTTGTATGATTTTGATACTACTTACAGTTATAATGATGTCAATTAAATTACGATAAGCAGTTAACTAAATAGTAAATAGTTTTCGAGTTTCAAGACATTTTATAATCAAAAAAGTATTGCGGATAAGTCACCGATATGATAAAACGGGCATTACAATTTTTTTTATGTTACAAATTAGACTCTTAGCTTTATTTTACATTTTGCCCGAGGGAGATGATTACATGCTCTCCCCAGAAAAAATGAAACTGCAACATATCAGCCTTCTGCACTAGGTACCATTTTCAGCGGCGCCATTTTTTCTGTCTGGGCCATTCATCCACATTATTGTTGCTGTGTTTGTAAGTAATAGTTGGTAACTATACAAATAGTTCCGTAGTGCAATTGAGTGATTGACGGATTTATCCTGGACGGGTGCATTCGGTATCATAAACAGCAAAATCATCCTGACTCCCAAAACATTTGTTATGAAGTTCAGGCTTAGTTCAGAAGTCTACCAGGAAATAATTAAAACAAAAACATGCGACATTTAGTTATTTTGTTAATTAGCAATGAACGGTACATATTCTTTGTGTATTTTGGTGAACAAACAAAGATTTATGATGATATTAATAAGTTAAGCCGATTACACTCAAATGTCTTTAAAGCTCACGTCCAAAAATCGTTGGATATTAATATCATTAAGAGCTTTATTACCACGAGAACCGATCGCAACAATTGCATCAGAACTTAATAAATTGAATTGCAAAATACATTACGCATTGTACAAATTAAGTGTTAACCGCAGTCGGGATGACGTTTAATTTTAAACTATCGGTGGTCGCGAGAAAACCTGATTTTGATTGGACCGGACTGGCGATGGCGGTCGGGGCTGGGGTGATGAGATGAGATGCGTAGATAGGGTGCATTCGTCGGTGGTTTATATTTTCTAGTCTATACTTCGTTTTGGAAACAGTTGAAAAAATAAGAAATATTTTAAGTTTTTTGCATACACACTCTTCTAAAATTGTAGAATAATGTCTGTCACATTGTACCACCATTACACAACTAAAGAATTCGACTTCCTTTATATCAGTTTTAATGATTACACCCTTACACTGGAAGAAGACTTATGAAGGTCTTTTTTTCAGTTGTATTAAGGCGGTAAACATATTTGTAGAGTAATGTATAATAAAAGAAAAAAAAAATCCTAATAAAACAAAATAATTCCATTAAAATCTAATAATGTGTGTGTGTGTAATGTGTAATTTTTTCCATTATTTTTTCTCGGTGTTGGCTCCATAGTCTCCCTTAATTATTACTATGGTGTTTTGTTACAACCTGTAAAAGAAAACTGTTTATTTTCTTTTTTCCTGCATTCTAGTTAGTTTTAAGATTTTTATTTAGGTATATTATTTTATAACAACTAAATTCCCTTCTTTCTACCGGGAAAATATATATTCATAGACACGAGGCGGAAAAATTCAGAAAAGTTCAGAGAGCGGGAGTAAGCCGTCGCCCGTCGGCGTCGGGAGGGAAGCGGGACCTACCCGGGAGAGACTCGTGTAACAAAACCCTCTGTCGGCTCCTGCTCGCCTGGTACTATTTGGCATTGACTCGGGAAAACGTCTACCGACCTGTTGGGCAATTGAATTTCGTCGACATTGACTTTGAAGATAGATCTCAAGTTACAATTTGGATATAAAGCGATTTTTTGTTATTCACACAAGAAATCTTAAACGTTTCTGACTGTGACGTTATATGGCTAAACCGGATTGTAATGAAATTCAAACAATTTATTCATTACTTCATAACCTAGACGAATTATATACGGACCCGCCTCGCCTTAGCATTTCCCGTCTGCCAACGTGCAAGATCAAAAGATCTTACGCATTTACATACAATTTTATACCTTATCACTAAACGCGACAGCCTATAATTGTGGGACAATAATTTCGAACTTATCACGTTTGGGGTTCACACGACACTGTTTTTAATTATTTTTAACATTCAAAATTAGAATCTAAACTAATGGAATAAAATTCAAATATGCGTATCTCGTGCTACCTCGCCTCCCGCAAAAAGTGGCAGAAAAGTTTGTTAGTAAAATTACACGCGACTTGTCTTCATATAAGTAGTCTAACTTCATAAGCATAGCATAAGCATGCTTAACCGGATTGTATAGAAATTCAAACAATATATTCACTACTTTATTAATTAATAATGAATAAAGTATGCCTACCTGATTTAATAAAATGCATTGACTTTGGTTTATTACAAATATTTCAAAGTTCAAAAGTTCTTAATATTAACTCTACCAAACAGCCAAGCCAGTCAGTGACCGTCTTTGAATTTTCACGCTATTGTGACAAAGGGAAATATATAATTTTTTCGATAAATTTCTAAAAAATTAAGTTTTGAAACATTACTGAAAGATTTATTCTAAAGTTTTTATTTTCACAAAATATATCAATTATAAGTTACGTGGATCGGAACGTAATTTCAAACACCAATCAGCGCAAAGCGACGAAGCGATTAGCAACTTTCGTGCGTTAGAAGAGTACGGCAACATATTATAGCGGATGATTAGTGACGAGTTTCACGCCGCGTCATGAAAAGGAGTGACGTCGCGTCATGGCATTGAGGGTTTTGGCGCGGAATTTGAAACTTTTGATTTGCAATAAATAAATGTTTTGTGCATATTTTACCATTTTTGTTTCTGGTATTTTTATGTAAGCCTTAAATCTTTATGATACACTAAAAATATAAAACTGCAAGTTCCCCATTAAGCTACCGACACTTATGTCAAGAAGATGATTACTGATTTATTGAAGTTATACTTTGTTTTAAGCAGAAACAGATCAGAGTGTATTTTTAGCATTTGTGACATAAGTTGCTGCGCGCGCCGATGTAACACATCATGAAATTCGTTTTTAATACTTGTTTTCATAGTGTTTACTGTCGTCTATCGAATATCGATCGTATCAGTACAAATTGGTTCGAAAGCGTAACGTTTATTCATGCCAGAGAATTATCATTATCATATATTATTATTATCATATAATTATTATTATCATATATTTCTTACGTGGTACCGTACATAAGTATTTCACACACACATTTTTTTTTGAACTTATTTGTATTATTTTTGGCCATAGGTTTATTATTTTAAAAATAGTTATGGGTTTATACCCAAAGAAAATGGCGTCTGTTCTGGCCACTAGCTGGCTGGTATTTATGGGTCTGGGTGCCTTTAATTGATTAATTCACATTTTATTCGCATTATTCATTCACTATTGTTATCATTTAATTTTGTGCGACAGTTCAATGTTCTACAAAATCTTATATTTTTCCCGTCGTATTGTTTCTCAATAATTCACCAATCTATTTAGGGTGTAAATTAAATGCCAAATCTGAACAAATTTCGTCATAGGGTCTTCAAAATCGGCTGTCCATTTGGGTCGAGTAGCCATTAGCGTTTTCTGTGGAACAGCTAATTTATTTTTTGCGATTTTGATGTTGGCTCCACAGTTAATTTTTTTTCAGTTTGATTGTCTGAAGCATCTTCTTTGATATGTAATGCATTTAATTTTACAACCTGTGTAATCCGATACTATAAAAGTAAGTACATATGGCAACCCTATGGCAACCCTATGTAATCATTTTTTTTAAATAATTTTTTAATAATAATTTTACATAAAATAAAAATATAGGTTACGATTTTTTCAGCTGCATTTCCAATTCTCTGCAAAATATTTTATATATCAAATAAAAAGAACTCACGAGAGAATTATTTATAGATATTTTTACTACTGTTATTTTAACCTTTTTCGTCCCATTGTTAGTAATGAAAGAAAATGCAAAACATTTGAAATCAGTTGCTTCCCCGCAGTAAGCACTTGGAAGGACTGAAAGGTGTGATTTGTAACCGATTAGGTACTTACAATTTACAGCAATTTACATAGATAATGCATGAACCGCACTGCTTACTGCTGACGATCGATATATATTCTATTCAAAACTGAACATGTGTCGATAATTCAGTGAAAGATACTTTTTTGTCAAAGCAACAAAAGTTAATTTACCTATTTCATTAGGTAGCGACCCACCTCATCCTTTCCCTGGTGGGATCTTTAATATTTAAATTAAATATATTTTACACATAGGTGTACACTTTCCGGAAGAAATTCTCAAATGACAGTGAAAACCCGTTGCGTGCTACGTACTACTACTTCTATTTCGAGATTTAAATTAATAGCAATAAAACTAGTTCACAGTTCTTTAAAACAAAACTTTAGTAAAAGTTTCAAGAATTCCACAGGATACAGCTTGAAAGTTTCATAATAAATAGGTGACGGTTGGAGGTGCAAAGAACTCGAGCATGTTATTTTAATTGCGCCCGCTTTGCAGTAACACCTTTAATAATCATGAAGCGTTTACACATTGAAAGAGAGAGTTGGGACACGAAAACCGACTTTCCCACATTCCAGCGATAAAAGGGAAAACAACTTCACGTGGAAGACAGGGACGTAGCGTGGAAATGTTCCAAGCGCGAACGGGAGGTGAATAAAATGTAAGGGCTTACCTCTTCGTGAGTCCTGTTAGCCTGGTAACTCGTTACAGGTCGCGTAACGTCGCGGTAAGTTGGACGGGCCCGGAGTACGGGCTGCTGCGACGGCTCGGCGACGCTGACTGCATTCGCATCGCGGCTCGTTGGGGGTGGTGCATCCATGTGCAAGTGAGACTGCACCGCCCGCCCATTCGCCTCGTGCCTCACTTTCCCGCCCTAATTCTAGACAACTTTATTAACTAACTTCTAGATTGATCGCCGAAGATCAGAGAGCACGGTTAAAGTCGTTACTTAAATTTTACAAAAAGTTACATAGCCTTGTTACATGTAAACGATGCGATGTAAATGTACAGAAAAGGTATATAGTTATAAAAGTGAAAAAACACTACAAAAATAAACAATAAAATTGATCTTGCCGATGTTGTCGTCGGAGATTCTATACCTAGACTGGGCTTTCATAATGAACAAATATGAAAAGCTTTAAGGCTGTTTGTTACAAGACATCGGCAACGGAGGTCGGGCCGGACCGCCCACGAGCGCCCTCACCCGTCGCGCGTCGCCCCAGAGACAGCCCGCGCCGCGCCGGCCGCACACCCGCTGTTAATTATACACTAGTTAATTTTTTAACTATGATTATACTAAAAAGGCACCTGTCGTTAACATATGTTCTGTTCATAAGACAAAACAAGTGTAATACGAAGGTATATGAATTATTTAGTTGGTACTTATACCTGCTGCTCAGAGAACTAAAGTGGTTGACATAGCTCAGAAAATTAGCAAGCTGAAGTGGCAATGGGCTGGTCATATCTGCCGAAGAACTGACAACCGGTGGGGTGCCAGAGTTCTAGAGTGGAGACTGAAAACTGTTAGGCGTAGTGTGGGACGCCCTGCTGCCCGCTGGACAGACGACCTAAAAAAAGTAGCGGGGAGCGATTGGATGAGGAAGGCCGAGGACATAGTTTTGTGGCGCGCCTTGGGAGAGGCCTATGTTCAGCAGTGGACGATGATGGGCTGATGATGATACCTGCTGCAAAATACGACATTTGCTGAAAATAAAGACCTAGTACCCAGTTATAACCAACATTTTGGCAATGACAATTACCAAAAATACTTGAATCTAACAAAAATTTGCAAAATTTGCTTTAAAGCTCAATATTTCGCTAACGGAACCCTAAATCCAAAAATGGTTTTCCCACACCCACAATATTTTTAAAAGACCTATCCAACAATACTCCACACCATGCGATAGACGATAAAAAAATTGCATTCTCACTTTTCGAGTAGGGGAAGCACACTAAAAAATATATTTTTCAAAATTTAATTTAACCACTTTATCGGCGTGATTAATATGTGCACACCCATGTCAAATTACAGCTTTCTAGTACTAAGCGTATCTGAGCTAAGCCGCGGACAGACGGACAGAATACGGAATTGTTGACTACGGAACCCTAACTAGTTTCTTGAAATTTGTTTGTTAAATCCGGCAATCTGAATAAAGAAATAATCAGGTATTCCTATCCATCTTCGTAACCGTTTTCTATTTTCTTCGACTCTTATGTCTTCGACGTAAAGCCGCATATCGATACAATTATCTGGGGAATCCCAAAATGCACGTCCACTGGTCCACTTCAGACGCAACGCACGCAAGGCACGCAATACTGACTTTGGCTTGCTTTATCCTATGGAACTGCGTAATATACTATATTACCAACTTCGCATCCAATGCGGATTGCGGACTAGTAGACACGCAGCTTTAACCAACATTTAGTTACTTATTTCTACAAAGAACAAACTGATATAAAAAATTGAAAGTACTTTTGGTATGATTAAGAAAGCAATTTATAAAAAAAGGTTTTTTGGGCTTTTCATGCTACTAGTTTTTGCGCTAGATTTTTGGATTTGTATGAAAACCTAACAATTAACAATTTTACTTTTTTTATGAATGAAATGTTTTGCTTTCATATCTTGGGTTCATAAGTTAACACATTGTAATAAAGAATTTAATAGAATTTGCATAAGTAAATATAAAGTTTCACTTACCTTTTCTGTCATTTCGTAAGAACATTGGAACTTTGTGAGTTTAGGATCGCGTCGCGTCGTGAGTGCGGAAACCAATAACGTGTAATTTTATTTCTCAAGTTTATGGACACTCTTGCAGGTACAGTCTAGCATTTTCTACTTATACCAGAGTGCATGTACTTATTATTATACTATGCAACTGCTAAATTAGAAGTCAAACGCACTCGAACATGGATCGTTTGAATTTTTTCATGTACGAGTTATACACTACCTGACTTAGTCATTATCTGAGCTCCAACTTTGACTATTTATTATCCAATAACCAATGTGCTTTGTCCAACGCGCAACCTGTTTTGTTTGCCATATCTGTTTTTAACCTTACTATATACAATGTCGAAAAAATAAGAGTATACAATTTTTTATTGTGTATCATCTTTCTTGCAATCTGTGGGAGTGTTTTCGTCTTTGACTATTTATATTATGTGGACTGGTTACGCGTGTAATTCTACTAACATACATTTCTGCCACTTTTTGCGGGGGGCGAGGTAACATGAAATCCGCAACTTTGGATTTTATTCCCCATATCTTTAGATTCTAATTTTGAATGTTAAAAATCATGAAAAGTAGTCTCGTGTGAACCCCAAACGTTCTAAGTTAATATTTCGCAATTATAGGCTGTCTCGTTTAGTGATAAGGTGTAAAATTGAATGTAAATGCACAAGATCAATTGTGCTTATACCGTGGCAGAGGGGAAATGCTACCGCAAGGCTCGTCCTTATAATAATTAGTCAAAGGTTTTCGTGAAAAAGGACGGAAGTGAGTAACAGGAAGCCGGGGAAGGGCAAGCGCGCGCTATTTGATTTGACCAATGAGTGCGTGCGGTGTGGTAGAGTTGGCCGTGTATTTTATTTAAGCTTCATGGTTGGCGGTTAAACTGCGTCATTTGGTCAGATGGTACCAAACCATTTTCCGACAGGTTTGGTACAGGTGAGATGTCAGATGTTGACATTGTTTTTTTTCTTTGTAATGCATTGACCTCTTATAAGATGTCAGTTTTGTAATCATGGACCTACTAGGTCCATGGTTGTAATGTAATAACATGCTACCTATCTGTCTTAGGACTACGAGCAGTTCCTTTGTATGTATCTATGATTGTAGGCGTTCCCACTGTCAGGCTGTCTTAATTTGGTCAGGTTATAAGTTATCCCAAGGTTATAAGTTATTCCAATTCACACTAAATATAAATAATTGCACTCCTGATAATTGTAGTTGACATTTTATAATTTATTGTTGTTTTTTAATAAGTACCTATTTACTAATGTTATCAATATGATGGCTGCTTGGAAAGTCATGCAATCGACTGGACACAAGAATACCAATTGGCTGCCTTGTATTTATAGAAATTAATTTAATAGATTTCTGCAGAAAAGAGCTGTTTTTCAAATATTACTTAATTACTTATTACATATCTTTTTACTGAAAATTATAATGAAAGGTACTTTTAATAAAGCTACTGATTGTATGTACTTCTAATTAAAAATTAAATGCCCTCAAGAAAGGATTCCGTAAATCTTAGCCGTAAATGGAAACAATAAACATATTGTATTTTTCTCTAATGTTGGGTTTTCTGAATGAATATGTAGGCCCTGCGCAGACATCAGACAAACCGAAACCGATTTTTTTAATCTTTAGGACAAACAGCATAGAAGTAAATACAATGTGTAAGTCTAAATATGCTGCCCCATAGAGTTCAATGCAGCCTATTTTCAAGAACTGAAAAGGCAGCGGAGTGCCTTTGTATTAACATAGTATCTTACAACAAAAATGCTTTTTAGCGCGAGACCAACTCACACTTGGCCGGTTTTCATTATTTGTTGATATACTGTAGAGTTTGCTCTATAATTACACTAATATTAACGCTTGTATGTATTACCGTTTTTAAAATAGAGCGAGTAGAAAAAACGTTGATAAAAACTATTTTCTTGTTTGAAACCCCCCCTTAATTTATACTTTTTTTTAAAAATTGTATAGTAAAATCTTGCTTAAATTTACATGCATAATCATTAAATCCTATAAGCATCCTTGTATAAATATAACTTCGCGGCATTGAGAAAATTTCACACTAACACTTTGATTCGTTGACATTTAATTACTAATTCTGTCAAGATGCGTAACTTTTTAGGGTTCCGTGCCTAAAGAGTGAAAATTGGACCCTAGCCTACGTTGTCCGTCCGTCCGTCCGTCCGTCCGTCCGCCCTACCTGTGTACAGCTGTAACTTTTAAACCGTAATAGTTAGACAGTTGACATTTTCACACAATATGCGTTACAACGGAATGACGGACGGACGGACGGACAACGTAGGCTAGGGTCCAATTTTCACTCTTTAGGCACGGAACCCTAAAAAGTTACGCATCTTGACAGAATTAGTAATTAAATGTCAACGTATCAAAGTGTTACATAAATTTTCTCAATGCCGCGAAGTTATATTTATACAAGGATTATGCATGTAAATTTAAGCAAGATTTTACTATACGTTTAGGTTAGCATTATCATAATTTGAATAGACGGACGAGACGGTGCGTTAACTAAGTAAAACACTAATTTATTCGCGTGTAATAAACTTGACAACCGTTAACTTCAAAATAGGTAATTTTGGTTAACTTGGTTTTGAGTTCGAAAAATCTGTGTTTTCACACATTTTGGATGAAATTAGCTAAGGCTATATTCTTTTAGAACCTGTCCGTCTAAGCATTTATTAGTACGGCACCAAAGCTGTAGAGCCATTATCCTTGAATCAAATTAAAGATTGAAAAATGATTTTTTTGGCTCGGGCGGACCTTGAACCCGCACTCTTCCAAACCGGGGAATTACGTTATCCAATTTCGCTACCGAGTCCACTAGCCAAAGAACGAAATTTTCAATCTATTGTGTCTTAAGGGGGCGTGGACCATTATCCTTGGTTTTATTTTTGTTTGAAAAATCTGGGTTTTCATACATTTTTGATGTAATCAAACTTACAGCTACAGCTTTCATCCAATAATAATAAATGCTTAGACGGACAAGTTCTTACAGAATATAGCATTAATTTTTGTTGGCAGGCACATACACCTTTGGACCAAAAATGAATTAAACGTGGATTATGTCTTTTAAGAGAAGTTTATTCCGAATGCGTAAATGCGCACTGTGTACAAAAGAAGTCTGGTGATATTTTCAATACTAACCAATTGAAGTCAATGCAATTTTGCAGAAAAAATCTAGAAACAAATCTCTATGCTTGTATCTTGTCCGATTTTCGTTAAAATATTCAGTTTTAATGCTAGGATTAATTTAAGATTTGTATAGAAATCTTTGAGGCACAGTAACTTTAAAAATATACATTTTAACGAAAATCTGACAAGATACAAGCATAGAGATTTCTTTCTAGATTGTTTCTGAAAAATATTACTGTCTTTAATTGGTTAGTATTGAAAACATATCCAGACTTCGTTTGTATGGAGCGTGCCAACAGTAATATACCCTTAACATTTGCAAACCGTTTCTACTGCGCCCGCGGTATGGTGCCTCGATAAACTTTTTATCACGCCTGCTAACTCGTTCGTTCGCGCGCAAAAAGAAAGGGAGCTAGAGCGCGATAGAGCTTTATCGCGCCATCATGCCGCGGGCGCAGAATCGGTAACTGAGATGTAAGTATCACCTTTTCTTGACATGAACATTTTCGAGGCACGCGAATTTTCACTCTCTCCCTCTTCACACAAACTTGATAATCAAAAGAGCAAAAATTTTTCTGGTTCTCTGACCATACCTTAAAAACACCACACACCACCCACATATATACAAGTGATGGAAAAAAGGACTCTGTTATCGTTATCGAATAATACACGCCACGAATGTGCAATGGATGTTCGATCTAGAATTTAGTGCGTCTACAATAGACAGCTAACTGGCAATTTCTCGTCAACGGTGATTCGATGTCGTTGATTTGAATTTCGAACTACAACAAACAGCCTTCTATTCAAAAGGCAGCAGGGTTGATTCTCGTCGTAGAAATACTTTCTTTCTTGTTTTTTGTATCCCAATATTTTTATTGAGCGTCTGTAACGCGTTACGGAGAGCTATGGAACCTCAATCTTGAGGTTCAGGTTGGAATCCACATGGATGACATGCCTTGTACCAATGAGTTTTTCTAACTTATGTAACGTCCATACCAGAGGGTAGTCCTGTGTCCTGCAGTGGGACGTACATAGGCTGTGATGATGATGAATGTTTGATTCGAATAAAATGCAATCTTTCTGATGATAATTTATTACAACCCTATTTATGATAATGATAATTTACTGCTTCATTGAGACAGTTTCTGATAGTTTTTTATTGTTCCGGTACAGACTAAAAAAATATTATAAAGACCAGAAATAAGGTAAGGAAAAATAATGTTATCGTTCTAATTAATTTGTAATTCCTTTTACTAATTATGTTGATCTTTCTATGAATACAATTAGTCCCTTTACACAGCCGTGACATATGGACACTGTTACTCGCGGTTCCCACAGAGATCGTAGATGTGATTGCCGGTGCGAGCTCGGTTATTACATCTGTTCATGTAGATAGACTGTTTATTGGTTTAAACATTATGAATACAATCAGCTCCTGTACAGCCGTCTGACTCGTGGGCACTCATAGACACTGCTACGTGCATTTCCAACAAAGATCGTAGATGTGATTGCCGGTGCGAGCTCGGTTATTACATCTGTTCATGTAGATAGACTGTTTATTGGTTTAAATATTATAACTACAATCAGCTCCTGTACAGCCTTCTGACTCGTGGGCACGGATAGACACTGCTACGCGCATTTCCAACAAAGATCGTAGATGAGATTGCCGGTGCGAGCTCGGTTATTACATCTGTTCATGTAGATAGACTGTTTATTGGTTTAAATATTATGAATACAATCAGCTCCTGTACAGCCGTCAGACTCGTGGGCACAGATAGACACTGCTACTCGCATTTCCAACAAAGATCGTAGATGTGATTGCCGGTGCGAGCTCGGTTATTACATGATAGACTGTTTATTGGTTTAAATATTATAAATACAATCAGCCCCTGTACAGCCCTGACTCGTGGGCACTGATGGACACTGCTACGCGCAGTTCCCACAAAGATCGTAGATGTGATTGCCGGTGCGAGCTCGGTTATTACCGGACAAATTAGGCGGCCTATCGACGCCCGCCCGCGGCATCTACCGTTACAAGGACGCGCTCAGATTGGTGATTAATAAAAAAATGTGATACGTTTATTTATTTACACGTTTAATTATTAACGCCATTATTTATTTAAAAGAACTTGTTGTATGAATGCCACGGCCTCCTTAATGACCAGAGGTCGGAATAATGACTGAAGGATCAAAAGAGTACTATGGCCATAACTGTACGAAGCAGAACCAAATTCATTCTCAGTGAGTCGTTTTTCATTCAATAAAATTGGTCAAGTCCGTACTACACACCATATTAACTTACAAAAAAGTTTTGCTTTCTCCGGGACCTTTAGCGCGAGACCGACTCACACTTGACCGGTTTTTGTTATTTGTTGTTATACTGTAGGTAGAGTTTGCTCTACAATCACACCAAGATTGACGCCTATATATATTACCGTTTTTACGATAGAGCGAAAAGAAAAAACGTTGATAAAAACTAGTTTCTTGTATGAGGACCCCCCTTAATTTTTTACTCTTTGACATAATAACGCACGTTCTGTGAAAATTTCAACTGTCTAGCTATTACGGTTCAAAAGTTACAGCCCTGAATAGGTAGGAATAGGGTCCCTTTTTTACCCTTTGGGTACAAAACCCTAAAAACCTCAAAAATCAAACTAAAATTAGGAATTTTAAGGATTTACGAATTTACTTCGTTTCTTGCTTAATTTTGGTAAACAATAACCGCATAACCAAAAAAAAACTGTACCTAATAATCGGCATGTAGGTGCCTAGTTTACAAATCAACGTGAATGTATTATAGACATTCGATTCAGACTTCAACGATCTTAACAGATCTAGAGGCGTCTAGTTAGACACTTACTTACAGGCCTACTGAGGTAAGCGGAGATTACAGTCGACGCTCGACCGACACCCTCTATTGTACTGCAGGTAGTGTTGCAAGGAACTCGAGTCTTTGAGTCTTTACACGGAGAAAAATATCTAGTAGGTATAGGCATGTGATATCTAATTATGTATTTTGGCAGAAAAGTCTGCTGCTGACTAATTTGTAAGTCAATTTTAGTTAAATCTACCTGAATTAGATTTACTCGTATAACAACATACGAACTCTGCCCCGAGTAGGCGCTTCAGGGGAATTTGTTTTACCTATAGGTAGGTTCGGTGTTTATCCGTTTTTTGTTGTTTTTTCTATCCGTTATGTTATTTGTTATTATTGTTCTTTAAAAAAATTCCAGTAAAATATATTTTCTAGTACTTAGTCTGCTAAAATACATAGTTGTAACTGTAACATATACTATATTGAATAAATTATGTTAACTTTCACTAGATATTTTACGCGCACGCCATAAAGACTAAAATCATAAGTAATGTTGTTTCCATGCGGGTAAGTCGCGGGTGCAGAAATTTTGACGTGCGCGGGTGCGAGGCGGGTGCGTGTCGTCGAAACGCGCCCTTAGGGCGAGAAGCATGTATTTCCTTCAAGAAAATGTTGTTGGTGTTGTACATACTATAGGTAAGCATCGAAAGAGGTCTTAGGACTTCCAAGACTCGAGTCTTTTGCTACACTGAAGTCTCTAGCTTTACGGGCCTTCCATCAATTGCGAACGTAGAATTGATTGTAATTATTTTGATGAATGAATGAAATTTTATACTTTCTACATAAAGCATAGAGATTTAGAAACCAATATAATGATAGATTTACTGTCAGTTGCACGTAAATTCATTAAAGTTAATCCTCCATTAAATCTCTTACTGTACCTTTTTGCCTTGTTGACGTAGAAAAAGCTAGCAAGAAATTTAATGGAGGATTAACTTTAATGAACGTACTTGCAACTGACCATTAAAGTGCTAAAAGCTAAAAGGCTATTTATACAAAAGGTTTTTTTATGCACATTACATTCAATATTTAGCTATTTCGCGATAAAACCGCCTTATTTGTACCATTACAGTTTTTTGTTTCTTTTTTTCTATGCTGTATCCTGTGTTTTTGGGGTAAATAAAAATGATTAGCAAATATAATTTATTTATCAGAAAGATATACTATCTGAGCTATCTATTGTACGTTACTAAAGTGGTTCTAAGAATAAGTGAGAGTAAATGTTTCAAATCTCTGTTTCTGTAATTAAAAATAGCCTTAAAATTCCGTTGCTATTTGAAATGGAGTATATTTAAAAATTTTTTTGTTCTTAAAACTTGTAGTAAAGTGTTTCGGTAATATAAATAGCAGTAGTTCTACCTGCCGTTTTTAGACGCATTTTAAAATGGGATCTATTTTCTCTGTTATGTTGTGTGTCGTTGTTCTATTGGGAATGTATGACAAGATGAATGTCAGAACCACCCAAAGTGGAGATCTATAGTTTCTGCCTACCCCTCTGGGAAAAAGGCGTGAGTTTATGTATGTATGTATGCTATGTTCTCAAATTAACCGTGAATTCGGTGTATCGAACTGCCTCCGTGGTTTAATGGTTACGACCATTGGGCTCTTGACACGGAGGTCGTGGGTTCGATTCCCACTGGGGGACACCGAGTGATATGTCACTTTGTGCGTTTTTCCCCAGTTGGCTAGGACATTGTAGGCTGAATCACCTGTCTGTCTGAAAAGAAAGATGATTCCGTGCTTCGGATGGCACGTTAAGCCGTTGGCTACGGCTACTATCTCTGGTATAAGTCGTTACATAAAAACCACGTCAGAGGGCGTAAGGCGGGCTGAAAAAACTCTGACACCAGGGCTTGCTTGCGGCCCACACGATAAGAATAAGAAGAAGAAGGTGTATCGAATACAGAGGTCAATAAATAAAGTACAAAAATAACCTACAAAAAACAGTGACAAATCATGGAAAACCTACAAAACCTACAATAAAAACTAGTTATAGATTCAACATAAACAAAACAGAAAAAAAATTGCAATTAAATTGTTCCTCTCATTATGAATGAACCCTTCCCCTGCGAAAGGTCGTTCGTTGTTGTGAGTAAATTTCGATCACGGTTTCATTATGGATAAAGCTGCTTAAAAGATAACAAATCATAGATTGGTTATTTCATTATTAAATAGCCATGGAATGTGGGATTGGAAATTTAAACACCTATATAAGTACCTAGATAATTGATACGTGGTGTACCTATATCACTGGACAAAGATAGGTGAAACATAATAGAGAAAATAATGGCGTATATTTGAGAGAGCTCTATGTTTAACAATAGACTAGTTTTGGTAGAAGATGACGATAAAAATTTTCCTTCTTTTTGTAAGTATTTATCGTACTTTATTGTGTGTATCAATTTCGCGTCAGTTTTCGGCTTGAAGTTCAAAAGTCTCGTACATCGAGAAATCGAATAGAATTTCAATACCGATTTTGTTAAAAAAAGTTATTTTTTAGACGGACTTAAGAACGGCTGGACTGATTGTGACGGAACATAGCTAAGAACACTCTCGAAAATATTAGGATTCGACTTAAAAAACTGCATTAAAATCGGTCAACCCGCTTCGCCGTCGCTAGGTGGCCACATACAGACTGACACATAGACAGGCCGATTAAACTCATAACAACCCTCTTTTTTGCATTGGTTAAAAAAGAAAATTAAAGACTTCTAAAAGTCTCTATCAGTCTCTAAGATAGAGAAATATTTATTCATTCGAACATCATAAGTCCTCAACTATTGTGCTGTAACTTTGTAATATTTCCATAATGTATTGTGATAGACGAAGTAAGTAACTGGAGTTTTAAAAGAAGTGTAGTATTCAAGTCGAATAAAGAAAAAGTTAGGTGTATCTACAATACCTACGAATAAATAATATTATTCGTAGTACAATCCCTATTTCCAGCTTCCGGGGTGTTTCCTTGTGTTTAACGTAGTAACTATTAAGTAATCTGTGGTTTAACTAAGAAGAATGGCACCATGAAATTGTATACATAATAGATACAACGCTGGTGACTATTGTGAAAAAAGAAAATTGCCGCCATTTGCTTCATTTAAAAGAAAACAAGTTTTCTTCTTTCTGATTTAATAGCAATTGTCAATTTTTTTCATAACAGCCTGTCTGTCTAAAGTTGTACAAAAATATTGTATAGACCAAAGAGTTTCTAATGCAATCTTACTTCTTAGTTCTTGCTAATGTTATAATTGTGAAAGTTTAGATGTTTGTATGTTTGTCACTCAACCACGTATAAATGGCTGAACTGATTTGAATGAAATTTGGCACACACATAGAATATTCTTTTTTAAGGTCATTAATAAAAGTCAATTCAAGGATATACTTACAACCTTAGATTAACAAGGATTTTTTTTGGCCGAATTCAATATTTGCGGTCGACTATAAATTAACTTCTTTTACTATCTAGTATTAAGAGATCGTAGAATTAATAAAACGGAAAAACAAGAAATGATATCAGGTTGGATGTTTCTGATGAGACTTTAGATACATCCTAAAATTAGCATCTCCACCTTGTCTTTAAATTAGGTTGACGTATATTATAATACATAAATGTATATTACAGTAACAGCCATGGTGGTCCAGTGGCGAGTAATCTTGCCTGCCGTGCAGAAGGCGATGGTCATTTATGTACGATTTGTAACACCACTGGCTTTTCGGTGAAGGAAAACATCGTGAGGAAACCTGCATACTTCAATTTCGAGGCATGTATTGTAACCACTGTCCATTTTAAGTGGCGATGGGCTCATCCCCCGTCACACTGGACAGAGTTTCGGTACTACTGGTGAAACGAGGATGTTCTGAGGTTTCAGAATATCTCTGACTACCCCCTCGGGGAATATAGTCGTGAGCATATGCTAATGTGTATTACCATCTATATTGTTGTGTGTGTGTTTATATTATATTATAATTATAAACGTGTTTGTGTTCACCCACAATCATAAATAGGTACTAAATATTTAGTCAATGGACTATGGGAAAAACTGTCGTTCAGAGTTATCAAAAGTGAACCTTACCAAACTTATGATAGGCCACTGTACGAATTCACGGAGTATGAACTGGTAAACTTGGATGTATCATGTAAGCGTCTCGATGGGCTTTCACAGATATCGTGTAGAGCTTTGGGCGACATCGCGCTAATTGGGAAACGACAATCCTATCCAGACGACCCCTTCTCCGTATCACGCGTAGTCACTATTGTAAAATCATAAAGGGGATACATGTTGTGATGATGTATCAAATGTAGTCCAATGAATGGATTATGTAGAAATTGTTTTCAAGCTTTGGGTTCTTCTTATCGTGTTGGCAGCAAGCCCTGGTGTCAGAGTTTTTTCAGTCCCCCTTACGGCCACTGACGTGGTTTGAAACTTTGGGTTCAATTGGTATGATAAACATTTTTGTTTAATTACTTTTTTAAAACCTGTTTGATATCTTAAACACTAAAGTGAAATTAATTTATGAATATCTATAAAAGTAACTAAATATAAGTTTTTAAAATTTACGATAAGAGCGAGAGGCTATATAAGAGAAGTGACGTCATAACACCTGTTTTGCATGAAAGATATAGAAGATGATAAAAATGTTTTCAATCGCTTGCAACTTTTTTGTTTTCTATTCGATTGTAATTTCGTTTGAACATTTGTTATTAAATTTAGCCTTATTTTAAATTCGTTATAAGATATGGATTTCCATGATCTGTAATTATCCCAATTGTAAAACGTAAAACTTTTGTCCGTTGTTTGTAATTCGTAACTTGTTTTTGTAACACAAAGATTAGTCAACAAGCAAAATTCGATAATCAGAAATATATCTACAAGTTAACGAATTATTTTTCATCAAATCATAGGTTTTACTATCTTATCGGGTTTTATTTTTATTTTTATCGTAACGCTACGGCACTACTAGCGGTCTTATGATAGTTGAAGTATTCTTAAATATCATAATTTTGATGAAATTGAATAAAGCATAATATGATAACAGTGGTTTTCCAGAGTGAACGTAATAAACTTTTTCATTTGTTATTACCAGCATGAAAACGTCTCTTAATAAATCAGTGTCACTTTAACAAACAAAACAAGTCAATTCAAGAGCGAAGATGATGTGGACTACATTATGGTCAATGGCCACAAAGCTCAGCACAAGTTAAATTATGTTTACCTTGGTCAGCATCTCCAAGACTCACCCTTGACATGCACTCCCAGGAAATCAAGTAGGTTGGTTGGAAGTTGGACGTATTATGTCCTGCAGTGGATGAATTAGGCTGACAAAGAAGAAGTAAACCAACAAATAAAACAATTAAAATGTTTTCTATAAGCGTGATTTTATTGGTGCAAGCAACCCATACTCGTCTGGCATTAGATTAAAAGGGATTATTACCCCCATTCGATTTATAGCCCTCGGAAAAAATAAGGATATTACAATATTGACGTGGGTCAAGCCGTTACTGGACTGGAAAAGATCTAAAAAAGTAATCAACTGTTTACAAACTAGGTGGTCAAACAACACGGTAAATATTGCAAAACAATAAGTTTTATCCATTCCGCTATTGGCAGTTTCCCGTCGATTTCAAACGCAGTCGCTCTCGTCATAAATGGTCGTGAAATATATATTTTAAATATAGCTATAATAAACTCGTCGTAAAAGTCTAAAACATTACACTACTAAGTTAAATTATTGTTGCCAATTTAAAACGTTTTAGAATTGGAATAATGGGATAGTTGGAAAGGGTCCGCATACGTGGCTATCTATTGTCTCTGTCTACTCCAATGGTACGTAGGCGGTACTTAATAATGAATTAAAGCTGCACAGACTAAAGTGTTGATACCGAATGATGACCTAATGACCTTTTAATTGCCTCCAAAGCTGAAGTATAAGTAAACACCTAAGGCATGCTCTATTCTCAAATGACGTAAATAAATGTTCCCATTGCCGTCGCGTTACAGTAAAATCTTTGACTATTTATATGTGGACTGGTTACGTGTGTAATTCTACTAACAAACATTTCTGCCACTTTTTGCGGGGGTCGAGGTAACATGAAATCCGCAACTTTGGATTTTATTCCCCATAACTTTAGATTCTAATTTTGAATGTTAAAAATCATGAAAAGTAGTCTCGTGTGAACCCCAAACGTTCTAAGTTCGAAGTTATTATTTCGCAATTATAGGCTGTCTTGTTTAGCGATAAGGTGTAAAATTGATTGTAAATTCACAAGATCAATTGTGCTTATACCGTGGCAGAGGGGAAATGCTACCGCAAGGTTAGTCCTTATATATATTTTAATTAGTCAAAGAGTAAAATAGACATTAACACTTACCCTAAGTCATAGCAAGACAGACTAAGGTAAACTTGGTGTTATGCATATTGAAGATATTTGCAAAAAAATATAAATTTGGAGCGTTTAGGATACGTAATGGAATGCATTGAGACAACTTTTAGAATTATTGTCTGTTAATCTCTTTGTTTGTGCATGCATCACTAAAAATCTACTGAACCGATTTAGATGGAGTTTATACAAAAGCATAGGGCTTAGTTTGGATTAAAATTTAGGATTTATTTCATCGCAATCGGTCAATGAGTATTCAATAGTTATGAGTATTCGTTTAGTACCTAATAATAACAAAAAAAAAATCTTGGACTTTGTCACACAAATTATTTTAATTAAAGATTTAAAAATTAAGTCTCGGGCTGGACTTGAACCTGCACTCTTCCAAACCGGGGAATTGCGTTATCCTATTTCGCCACCGAGCCCACTACTCAGAGAATGAAATTTTCAATCTATTGCGTCTTAAGGGGACGTGGGGATTTTTAAATCTTTAAATTGATTCGAAATAGCACAACATGGCTGTATCATGTTTAAAATCAATAATATTTGATGCCAGAATCTAGTCTGAACTTGTGTTATGATGACTAGACAACGATATTGAATACATAAATAGATATAAACGTCCATGACTCGGGTACAAATATTCATATTCATCATAAAAAAATTTGTTCCTTACGGGATTCGAACTCGCGACCCTCGGCACAGCAGGCAGGTTCACTACCGACTGTGTTATCGGGCCGTCGAATAATAGCGAAAAGTATACAGGGTCCTTCTTAATATGCTGACACTTTTTTTAAGGAGATGCTTAGATCGTCAAACTGAACAACTTTCTCAATGGCACCGACATTGAAATCGCGAAAAAAATCAACTCTCCCATACAAAACTGCGAATCTACATAAGCCAAATGACAGCAAATTCTTTTTTTGCGATTTCGATGTTGATGGTCTGATCATAGGACCCTGTATACGTACGAAGTCGCGGGCGCTGCTAGTTTATGAATAAGAGAGACTAAAATTGCTAGTCAATTTTGAACCGAAGTGCCATTATTCGGTGCCGATAGTTCATTTGGTTTGTTCCATAACAGCAGGTGGATAGCAGTTTGCCCGCCGGCGGTTTCTACATCCAACACACGCTGTTGTGACCTCATTGGCAATCAACACGCATCGTTATGCATATTGTGATACTGTTTGAATTTACTATTTGAAATCTGATTTTAAGGTTCGATGGGATCGATGCCCTGAAGGAGTATGTGGTGTTGAGTGACGATCATAGATTACAATTGTAATGAAAATCATAAACGTTGTTTTTATTTTTCTGCACTAATACAGATAGTAACTCTGTATATTATCGAGTCCTTCTTTATCTTAATATGCTGACGGTATTTTATGGGGATGATTATACCGTCAAACTAAACAAAATGAGCTACGGAACTAGCATATAAATTCCGAAAAAATTTGCTGTTCCATACAAAACTGCAAACATACCTACGTTACTGTGACTCAAACGTATGAGACAACAGATAATCGATATTTTTTTCGCTTTTTCGATAGTCCCTTCGAGAAAGTTAAGTTTGATGGTCACACATTCAGTTGCAGAAACGCTCATTAGAGTAAATCCTCTATTAAACCTCTTGCTGTGACTGGCTTGCCAGCCCCCACAACAAGATAAGATAAGAAACCTCTTGCTAGCTTTTACTGCGTCAACAAGACAAAAAGTGACAGCAAAAGATTTAATGGAGGATTAACTTTAAGGAAATTTTCTGCAACTGAGTGTCAGTCCCTAATGAACTCCCTTTAAAACCGTCAACATATTAAGGTCCTACAAAAATTACTACATAAAAATCTGGATTGTGTACAAGTTTCAACGAATATAAGTTTGTAAAATAACTGCAAGTTTTACGTATAACTCTGTACTCTTTCTCATTCATTCTTCTCATTCTCTTTTTCATTCATTTTACCACGACTGGTCCAGTAGCATCACCCGCATTGCTGAAGAATTTTCCCTTTCAGCTGAAGAGTCAACAGGCCTCACTCTTACACTGCCTCTTTCTCCATAAATAGACCTTACCAATGTCAAACCAAAAAATGTCATTCAAAAATTAAAGTGAAGCACCTTTTCGCCCGTAGAAAATTAAACTAAAAATATTTATACTAGCCCACAGAGGGTATAACCAGGAGATTATACATAGAAAAGCAAACCAACTGATAAGAAAAGAAAAACAATATTAACATCTCGTTTTATTAGTTTTATCGAATCATTAAAAACATAATAAGTCTCGCTAAAGCTTTTTAAACCTTCCATTTTTCCCTTGAATTACCTGTATAATTTTCCAGAACAACATCTAGATTTTACCTTGTTTTTTAGGGTTCCGTACCCAAAGGGTGAAAACGGGACCCTATTACGAAGCCTAAGTTGTCCGTCCGTCCGTCCTACCGGGCTGTAACTTTAAACCATAATAGCTAGACAGTTGAAATTTTCACACAATATGCGGTATTTGTCAACAAATAATTAAAAATGACAAAAAGTTAAAATTTAAGGGGGGTCCTCATACAAGGAACTAGTTTTTATCAACGTTATTTCTTCTCGCTCTATCGTAAAAACGGTACTACATACAAGCGTCAAACTTGGTATGATTATAGAAAAAACTCTATAGTATAACAGCAAATAATAAAAACTGGCCAAGTGTGAGTCGCTCTCGTGTTAAAGATCAAGGACAAACAAACAATTTTTAGTTATAATTTTGTGCGGTGGTTTGTGGTGCGTGAGTAGCCCGACTCGCACTTGACCGGCATTATTCATGATACAGCTTTCACATGTTACGCTGACAATACGCCAAAAAACTTGTACCCAAACATCTAGTCATAATCAGTTTATAAGTCTCCTCAATTATAGCATAATAATGAGACAGAAAGTTCCTGATTCTGGCAGATTATACGTACATGTTCTGGCTAATTCAGTTGAGCCGGTGTCTGCCCAGAACAAAGGCTGGCGGTACATTGGATTCTAATTAGACTTTATTAGATTTGACCGACATTTAAAATACTGGTTCAACTTGCACAGCCAAATTGGATTGCTTACTAGTGGAGGCTTGCTAATCACTTTTAGACACAATCTCTGTGATACTGCTTTGCATTGGATAGGGAAATTATAGGTATTATAACTGAGTCTCAAAAAAATTTATCAATTAATCATGGTTTTTTGGAAATAATAATGTTATTTTATACGATACTCAGGCTAAGGAAGAACTTTTACAATGTTTAACGTAAGCCTATCTAAGTTCCTCTATTGGACATGGACCTTTTTTTCTATAGTAATGGTGAGTGAAGGCAGATAATAATATTTCCAAGTAGATTCAGTGATGGAGATAATATGACACAACAGTGGCCAATTTGCAGAGTATTTTCAAGTCGACTTATCAGACCATTACCGTAAAGAATACGGATGTGTAGAACTCAAAAAGGTTTTATTTTATTTAACAAATAGAATCCAAAGAAATATAAACTAAATCTTTATTGCGAAACGTTACATCAAAATACATCTCGTAGTAGAAAGACTACGAAATTTCGTAGCGGGCGCGGCGTAGCGGGAGGACGTGCAATTAAAAGTTTATTGCCATCGTTAGACCTCTAAACAGCTTGTGTATGTAAACAGGATATTTTTGGGCTAATTAATAGAAATTACTGTTTTAAAATACAACTTCTTTAATTGCGTGCAGTGGGTTTATTTGATAGGGTAAAATTTGTTTCTTTTATTAACACGCTTATATTAGCTTCACCTGTATGTAACTAACTAAGTATGTAAGAAAATCTTGGAAGTCGATTTTAACCTACTTCTAATAAATATATTAGTTTGATGAAAATGACTTAGCATTGACTGACTAATAGGCTTACCATTACTATTTTCACATTCTTTAACATAATACCAGTTTTAGAAAATTTCTCAGTAACGAACAGGAAATGTATTCGACTTTTCAAAACTTTTAAACATTTCTAATAACATAATTGTACATTTTGGCTCGTATATTTTAAACATTTTCGTGAGAGCATTTACTTTTGTCACATTGTGTCGTTTGTATCAAAATTCAACTTTCAAATCGGCTTAGGTTCCAGACAAAACCTTTTGTCTTGTGTGCGAAACATTTCGATAGCAACAATACTTAACTAAACAGTTCAGTTAAAATAGTCTCCATAAACGCTCTAATTAGAGACACGTCCTAATTCACATTTTACAGTAACTTTAAACAAAGAATATAAAAGTGAAATGGTGTTCTTAAGTTGGTACGAGGAATGCATAAGGTTTATGAGAGCTCAGGTCAAATTTTGCCTCGTCAGAAATAATTAAAAGTCTTTACGAGGATGGACGAAAACGACGCTGTAAAGAGACCAGGGAAATTATAAGGAAGGCGCTGCACGTCCCTTGATGCGATGCCGTAAACTTTGAGGTGTGTGCTTCTGCTATTATAATGAACGATCCAATAAGACGACATGATTTAAAAACTGACATTGACATAGTCGACCTTGGCTCCAGATGACGTTGCATGCTAATAAGTCACATTTGGTATTTTAGTCATATACAACTCTGGTATACGGTATACGGTTGTGAGGCATGGACCATTAAGGAAGCTACTCGCCAAAAAACTAGTGGCTATAGAAATATGGTTCTACCGAAGAATGCTGCAAATCAGCACGGTTCAACGAGTTACCAATGTGGAACGTCTCAGACTCAGGAAGTCCCGGGAGCTGTTGCAAACCATTAAAAGGAGGAAAGTCCTTATGGTCATATCTTGAGGAATGAGTGATACCAACTGTTGCAGACTATAATAATGGGAAAAGTAGAAGGCAAAAGAAGCATCGGTAGGCCACGAATGTCATGGCTCGCTAACCTGAAAGAGTGGACAGACATCGCCAGCGTCGAAGAACTGTTTCGTTTGGCGAGAGATAGATAGGGATATGCAGAGCTGACTGCCAACCTCCAGTAATGAACAGGAACCAGAAGTAGAAGAAGCTATTTTCAAATGTTATTTGGAAATATAGCTCCTTTAATTTTAAAGTTTAGTAGATATGCCTCTAATACCTTCCTGAACGGTTGGAGGATTGGAGGAAAAGAGGGGAGGCATTTGCCCAGCAGTGGGACATAAAATAGGCTATAAAAAAGATGGTAACTAATATACCATATCTTTATAAGGTACGTAACAACGATTTTATTTGAAAGTAATAAGAGTTTTTTGGGACAAGAAATTAGACTCTCAGAAAAACTGGTTGCTTTAGAATCAATGCTTCAAATTAGTAAAAGCTTGTAAAATTGATTCGATTTACATAGGGTCCTACTTAATATGCTGACGGTTTTTAAGGGTATGATCAGACCATCAAACTAAACAACTTTCTCTATGGCACCAATATTGATATAAAAAAATAAAAAATAACTGTCCCACACTTACATACCCAAATGTATGGGACGCCAAAAAAACCGTCCGCATATTAAGACTTAAGTTAGGACCATGTGCGTTACTGAGACATATACAGGGTCCTTCTTAATATGCTGACACTTTTTTAAGGGCATGATCAGACCGTCAAACTGAACAACTTTTTCTATGGCACCAACAGCGAAATCACGAAAAAAAATCATATAAAACTGCAAACCTACTTCAGCCAAATGTATGGGACAGCTGATTTTTTTCGCGATTTCGATGTTAGTCCCTATAGAGAAAGTTCTTCAGTTTCATGGTCTGATCATCCCCTTAAAAAAGTGTAAGCATATTAAGAAGGACCCTGTATAAATATTGTTCAAGTATAACAAATAATTACACATACAAATATGCTCACGAGTATATTCCCGGAGGGGTAGTCAGAGATATTCTGTAAGCTCAGAACATCCGCAGGACAGAAAAAATATTACAATCAAACAGTAACATGTAACAGATTTTAAAGCAATATTCCAAATGTTTCACCACACAGGCAACTGGATTAGAATAGTATGAATATTTAACCCTCTATAATGCGAATGGCGTAACATACTAAACATGAATTATAAAGTTAACACTTAATCATATTTCTCGCTAAACGCTATATTGTAGTCATGATTTACGACCCTTAAAATATTCATGGAAAATACTGAAAATTTTGCGAAAGTGAATCTGTCCATACAGGCTGTGAAATCGCTATTAACTCCGTTTGAATGTTTAAAACGACGGGTCTTTGGCAAAAACCGACGCCGAAAATTGATATCAACTCATGTCGCCATACGTAAAAAAATAAATTCTATGCATATTTATGCAAACTATTAAAAACCGAACGATTCACATTTGCATACGTGAATATTTTTTATTAATGAGGCGATTTCCAAGACTAGTACACCGAAAAATCTATAGATGGCAATATTTTTGTATTGCTGATTAGGGTTGAACCTCACCTGGCAGCACGGAATCGCATTTATTCACGCTCCATCCTTTTATGTCGCTTAGGAACGCCATTTGCTAGAATGAGAAAGACAACGTGAACGCGACAGCAAATGACTAAGCGTCTAAGGATACGACTAAGCGTCAGAAAAGGATAGAGAGTGAAAAAATGCGATTCCGTGCTGCCAGATGAGGTTCAACCTATAATGGCCGGTTGCTTGCGTCTAGCGCGGCAACTCTGCCAATGTCAAGTAGTTTATAATCTCAAGATATTGTTTTATGTTAAAACACAATAGAGCTTCACTAAATGGCCGAGCCACCGTGCAAGCCTAAGAGTAGAAAATACGCGACCGTCCTCCGTCACACTTGCAGAGCGACTTCTAAAAAAAAACGTATAAAAACAATATATACTCAGAGATACATCTAACGAATCGAGAAAAACTTGTTTCGATCTGATAACTAAATTGGCACGATCGTAACGCCATTCTTCCAGTATCTTAGAATTTTTTTTATGAAGGCCTCTGCTTTCATATTCGTACGATATTTGAAGAACCCAAACACAGTCGATACTCAATTAATTATTTCGACTGAAGCTTTTGAAACTTTAAAACAAAAAATCACTGGATTTCTGACATAAAGTTTGCTTCTATAATATTATACGTGTATAATAATCAATGATCGTAATCTCGAGGTATTTTCTAACACTGTCATAATATGAATATACCTCGGTAATCCTAGTTTGGGACTTTGCTTATTAGAAATCCGGTGATCTTTTTGCACAGGCTAGACGAGATGCTACAAGTTACCGCGCTTTAACATTTTTTTCTGATTAATTACCGGTTTTGTAATTTTTTATTCGATTATTCGATATCATGCATGTCGTCGTTTTCTAGTGGCTATTAGCCTGGCCTTCCGTGCAATGGATCGCGATTCGATCCCAGTCCGGATACCAGTCTCGTATACCAATGTGTTTTGAGGCATTCACGTACGATTTGTAACACCACTGGCTTTTCTGAAGTAAACATCGTGACAAAACCTACATGCTACAATTTCGAGGCGTGTTTTGTGCGACCAGCTCAGAATGCCTCTAACTATACTCCCTCGAGGAATACAGTCTGTTACAGAGGGGAAAGGGCGGACTGCATAAAGGGAAGATCGGCTCAGTATAATGCTTTTAATAATGAAAGAGGAAGCAGGAATAAACAGAAAAATAGCAAAACCGAAACGAACAGAAAAGAGCCGATTTCAGTATATTAAACTGTAGTCTTTGGAGCCGACAAAGGCAACGCGACACCGAGCGCGCAAGTCCAAGACCATAGAGTCTAAAAAAGTATTTCCATCCGGACTAATGGCCAGTTCGTAACACAGTCTGTATGTTATATTTCAAAGGTGGTTATCAGCAAAGCCAGCATAAGGGTTGCTGGTGCGAATCCTGTAGGGTAGCAAATATTTGAACATTGTATGAAGCATGATAGCTAAGTCGGCGTCGGAGCAGTAGGATCCATTATTTTATATGTCATTTAAAAACGCGCAGACTCCGTGACAAATGTTTAAATTCTTGCACGAACGCACGCTCAAACCATAGTGTTCTGACAGAATTAACAGCGCTGCAGCTTTTGCATCAGCATAAATGCTGAGTCAGAACCTTTTTCATCGGCGCATTACAGGTCGTACGGTGTCATACTCCAGCATCTATACCTACAATATCGTGTTTGTTATTGACTGGTCAGTCATGGGAGCTCCCTAGTTGCTGTTTACAGCTTTGCACGGACCTCTTTATACGGACTCCATAGTGCCTTTGTCACTCTTTATCCTGTATTGTTCTGATGAAATAAATGTAAATCATCATCTATAAAACCCTAGTCCGTCGATAGTAAAATTTAGAACATTAACAACAGGAAATATGAGGAGATATGGTTCGTACCAAATAACTTTAAAGTCCCATGTTATATTTACTCGCGACCGTTTGAATTTGAGTATGCCCTCTAAAACCCAAGTTTAGTGCTAAGTCCGTTCAGTTACTATGGCCGTGGATGCATATTTACACGGTGCTAGAGACGAGGGATCGTAAAAACTTTTAATTATTTCGGTAGAAGTGGGAATAGTCCAAGAGACCGCATACATAAACCTGCATGCATTCTTTCGTGGCCTCTTGCTCATACTCATACAAGATACACCGTAAGTGCCTTGTTTTAAAGTGTTGTAAAACAAGCGTAACCCACGCTCATCTGGACCATAGTACACCCTCTTATAAAAATAACAGTCTCTTTAACCCGGGCGTTCCAGTTTTATTTTCATAAGGAAGTCTAAAAAGCTTATTTTTGAGGAATACTTGTGAATAAGTTACCTACATAAATAATGACCGGGGTTTTTAAATACTTGTTGTAGCATATTTTCCAAAACAAGAAGAAGAAGAACCTTAAATACTTTACTTAAGAATCCTTTTCCTGTTCATTGGCGTTAGTTCCAACGTGATTATTTTCCCACCGTCTACACCTTATTTCTAATGTTCATGATTATTTTCAAATCTTACATGGCTTTAGTTTTTGAAATACACAGACAGCAGTTTTTCTGAGTTTATTGAAATAATACGTTATCAATTTTTGTCCAAAATGTGAAAATGCTGGCCAATAAAAAATTATATGTTAGTCCTTTAGAACTTGTCCACACTAACTAACTTGTAACACACTTGAACTAAGCATTTATAATTATGGCACCAAAGCTGTAAGGCTAAGCTGTAAAGTATTATCCTTTGTTTTATTAAGTTTGAAAATTCTGCCTTTTCACATATTATTGATGTATATGTAAATGCTTAAATAGACAAATTCTAACATAACACTTATAACATTAGTTTTTGTTGGCCGGCACTTTCACATTTGGACCAACAATATATGAAATTAGAATCTCATTTTTATAAGCTTTCACTTGATAAAATTTTTTACTGTCTCTTTGGGCCCCCTCAAAATTGCCCCTAAGTTTAATCTTTCTTGACTTAATTTATGTCATTGGACCATTAATTGCTATATGTCTGTAGCAAGTTTCAGCTTTCTATGGGCGGACGGACGGACGCATGGACAGACACGGAGGGTGATTCCATAAGTATTCCGTTTAGCCAATTTTGGTACAGAACACTAAAAAGTGAAACTCCAACATAATAACACTTTCGGCTCAGTAGAGTCAACACGTCTTTCATGGGTCACTGTATTACGCTCGCTGTTCTAATAAAAACCCCGAAACCATTTCAAATCTTTCAAAAAACAAGTTAAACTCAGATCAAAAAAGCCCAGTACAAAACCTATTTTAAAAGCTGGATTATTATGTATGACCAAAGGTCTGTAAACGGATAAAAGATTTTAAATAATTCATAAGTTTAAACTACGTTCTCAAAATTTTGAAATAAAGAGTTTGTGAATTGGTTATTTCCGTAAATAATCTATTAAAATTGCATCGTCTGCCGGCCCGCGAGCCAACCAAATTAAATTAATTGGAATAATACGTTTTAGAAATAGTCCAGTTCAACTGTGTCTATAACTAATTCGAAAGCTAAATGAAATGGTACCTAACCAAAAACATCATCAATCTAAAAGCCATTATGCCTCAGCAAGGACAATGTGATTAATTATTCCTTCACTTAATCCATGGGATTAAAATAGAAGCCAATTTTTGTTATACTTAAATAATATAAATTATAAATGTCTCTTAAAGTGATTCCGTCAATTAGCGTCGTCGGTTTGAACGCAACCAAATTAAAAAAACAAGTCCGAGTCGGACTAGTGCACTGAGAGTTCCGTACAAACTTAATTAAGAAACACAAACTTAACTTTGCTATGGAAAAACTACCCTTCAAACTGAACAACTTTTACTATGGGAGCAAACCTGTCAGAAGTAAAAAAATCTGCTGTCTCATACATTTTAGTCGAGTAGGCATTGTAGTTTAGTATGGAACTGACAGGTTTGCGTTAACTTAACATGCAAGTATTTATAACACAAATTAATGTTAATTTGTTAACTACACTAAATTGTTTGATAAAATGAAACGTTTAATTATCATATTTTCCTAACCTAACACCGATTAATGTTTAATCAGAAAAAAATTTTTTTTTTCGTAGTATCTCTTTACTGAGATTTAAAAACAAACTAAAGCAAAAATAGTAACATTACCGAACTAGTGCTATAATGTAATCATTTTCGCACGCGTGTTCTATGAGCTGTATTGTGTACCTAAAAGCGGTGCAATAAGGTCCACTTTACGAGCAAGTATGTTAAAAAAGTAATAAAGTTATTGATCACTACATGCATGTATTCTACTATATTTTTAATTGTGGCGTCCTTCTTTCAGTATCTAGGTACCTAGGTAGTTTAGAAAAGTGCTTGACGTTGTACGGTTAAAAATGTTAAGTGACAAGGATTATTTTTGAATTAAAAAACACTATCTTGAGCCATTATCACATAACAGGTAATAGTATATAGTTCTACATACGGAAGGAGGCATTATAGGAAGCAGACAACCGACACATGATCACCTAATAGCAGCACTACAACACGACTCTCCTTGCTATGTACATCCTTCTAAAAAGCAACAAATAAAACATTTTCTAGACATCTAGAATTATGAAGTTGTTGGGAAATTGTCAGCAAACGAAACAGTAGTTCTCTACAAAACTTTGCAATAGCTTTTCAGATAGGTAACTAGCTCGCGTTAATGTTTTGCTCTTTGTGATTCCGCTCGCGAGCCTGTGTATGACAGGTGTGTCGAACTTACTCCTTTTCTAACTTAATTCGTGTCTCATGCACAATCCGTTAACTTTCTAGTGCTATCTCGAAAGCTACTTATTTGAATGAAAAATTCATGTGCGTCGATTTTTGTCAAACTCAACTTTCAGCAATGTTGAAATATTTGAATCGGAATGCCTCAGAAGTATGAAATAATAGAAAGTATATGAAATCTCAATTTCAGGATTTTTAGTCTAACCAATTGTTAATAAGTAGGTAAATATTTTAGGATTAGTACCCTATTCGTTCAACTAATTATTATAAGACAATTTTATATGTTTTGATGGTGCTGAGCCTTTGGAAACTTTCTTGCGTATTTTACAATAATTTATAAGGGTTTCTTGTTTGAATACGGAACCTTAAAACAACCACAACATTTGCTAGTTTTTGGGCCATAGGCGATTCCTTTTATATGTTTGAATGTTTACTGTTGATGAAAATGTTCTTTTTTAGGACACGGACACAGTGGATAATTAGACATATAACTATTTCTGGGAAATTTTCTTTAGCGCAGGAAATCATTTAATTACGAATTTGTCGTTCTGATATTCGCCGAATACGAATTCGGTAATTGGCTGCTATTCGGCGAATACGAATATTCGTATTAATAAATAAAAGGTTTGATTCGATCCAATAGGTTTAGGTACGTAGGTATGTACATAAAATGATAATGAAAATAGTTTTGCTTTCACTTCAGATTTCTGAAAATCTAACTATTCAAACTTTACATCTGTAATTGGTCCACCACTTCCTATAATTGGTGCAAATATGCACATTCTGTTCCAAACGTTAGGTATTAGGGTACCCATAGATTCGGAGATGATGTTATGAGAGTTCTTTGACAAAAGAAAAAATCTTGGTAAGTAACACTAAAGGACGTCTTGAATATGTACCTGGGCTCTTCCACCATGGACGTTAGTAGGTAGTTACCGAGAGCTCTATTGTAGAATAGTTTTAGATTTTTACTCCAGTAAGTACCTATTTTATCAACCACATTTTTGTTTTTGGGTTACTGTTATGTTATCTACCTTCATGCTAAACGTTGATTCAATAGGTTCAATAATGAACGATTAATTGAGGCAGGGCTCCCTTGTTTGACTATGGAACCCTAAAAAATGACAAATAACTTCTATAGGATGTGCTTATAATTAAAATATTTTAGTTCATTTTCCACCTTTTTAAATCTGCGACAGAATTTATAGTTGTAGGTAGGCATGTTGTATTGTTGATGGTATGTAAATTACGTTAATTTCGACAAACAATACATGAAAACTAGCTCTCATTAGTCAGATTTCAACCCGATTGCTCTTTGCATTGATTACGTGTACGTATGTTACATGTGACACGTGTAAAACATTGAAATTATATCAAACATACCCAAAATTTTTACAGGGCCCTTCTTAATACGTTCTCTATGGGACCAATATCGAAATCGCATAATAAAAATCAGCTGTCCCATACATTTCAGTCGATTTACGTTTACAGTTTTGTATATGACAGCTGATTTTTTACGCGAATTCGATATTGGTCCCGTAGAGAAAGTTGTTCAGTTTGATGGTCTGGTAGAAGGACTTAGAAAGAATGGCAGAACCAAAAGAGCTCATAACTGCTCTTAGCTGACAGTAAACATGCCAAATACGACGAAGTTTATGAATCAAGTACAACATTATTCGTGCCACCCAACAGCATACATACTAGATTTGTATGGGTTTATATGTCAGATTCGGACAAAATTTTACTAAGATTTTGTATGAGACTTGGAGTCTTATATTTTTCTTTCTTTGCCCTTCTTTAAATCTAATCAGTCGTTTAAAAACAAAAGGCAGACGTGCGAAGACGAAACTACTGCAACTTGATGCAGGTATAAAATGCTAGCTTCAGTATAGCTTTTTGTCTTACAGGATACGATAGTGGGTAATGAAATGATGCCTTCCCGATTCAGTCCGCTTATCCGGATTAAGTTGAGCGCCCCTGTAACCTTCTCTATCGCTTGAATTCTTATTAACTTGTTTGAAGACAGAGGTTCGCAAACTTTTTTGTCGTACCACTTAGGTGTACTACGATTAATATATGCGACAAACCTAGTCCCATCAAGAGTCTATCGAGAGGATCGTTATACGATAGTGTTTGCATCGTTATGAAACATGAATTCATTACATATTTGTGCCGTTGTTGTACAGTTTCCAATTTCCATAATAAAAGCTTATGTTTGGAATCAATACAATGTACCTTTGTGCCTGTGAGTGTTATTTATTTATTTATTATCGTGCAAAAATAGTCCCGTCGGTATACCAGCTGGAGTATGCCACTACTAAATAATAGGGTAAACATGAACCACTATAAGTATGGAATGGAAAAAAGAACACCGTATTTAGAAACAACGAGCGCTTTGAGCTGACCCATAACGATACATTTATAGCGGGTGATATGATTACACTTTTTCGACTCGTAGAGTTTCTGGCTGCATCTTCTCTACAACGGAACAAACGAAAAAAAATGACGTCAGAAAGTTATCTATGTGATATAATTTTGAATAAAAAAGTTTGAGTTTTTCCTTCCCCAGACACAAACAAGGTGTACCTCATTAATTTTAGGATCGTAACGAAATGCGGACTCTTTTTCAAGAAGCTTCATGTACTAACGACACGCTCGCGTATGTGCAACAGTTTGACAACCTCTGACTACGGAACTGGCTCTCACGTTTCTTATAGAATAGATAAGCACGAATTTGTACTATCTGTCTGATAACATTTTGTTTGTTAAAACATACAAACATATCTAGTTTATGTAGATTGTTGTTGGGAAGCAAAGGAAAATTGTATTGAGATGCAACTGATGTAGGATTTGAAACGAAGTTTTGTTTATTTAAGGATTGGTTTACGAATTTTAGCTCATAATCGTTACTAAGAGTGTGGTCGTAAAATTGCTATGGAAATAAAAGTCCTGTGTATCAAAATTTGATAAAGTTTAGTATGTAGATATAGGCACGATCAAAAGGATGCGTTTCAAAGTGGTTTACCTCGAGAGCATATTTAAGTTTTCATGAAGTGAGGAAATGGAAAATAAATTGGATTCGTATAACTTTCTTAAAGCTACACAAGGCAATGTTTACTTTGTTATATCCGAGGATTATTAGTTCATTATTATTCTAACATGTGGTTTTAATGGAAAAGGTAAGATGCGGTTTAAATATAACTGCTTAGTTAATGCTATCTCAGAGTCGAGGTGGTGTTCGCTTATACTATATACAAGACGAATGGCGTGTACTGAACACATTTATAAAATACTAAATTTTGCCCGCGACTTCGCCCGCGCCGGCTCTAGTTATCGTAGCGGGATAAAATGTAATCATAAAATTGTATACACATATAGGCTGCTTCTTAGTGATGACACTTTTTAAAGGGATGATCAAACCATCAAACTGAGCAACTTTCTCTATGGTAGCCAACATTTAAATCACGAAAAAAATCTGCTATTCCATACAAAACTGCAAACCGACCCCAGCCAAATATATGGGACAGCTGATTTTTATTTCGCGATTTGAATGTTGGTCCCATAGAGAAAGTTGTTCAGTTTGATGGTCTGATCATACCTTTAAAAAAGTGTCAGTATATTAATAAGGACCCTGTAGATCTAAATCGGTCAATTTAGTTTTTGCGTGATCCTCGATCAAACAAACAGCTCGGAAAAAATTATAATGTCCAAGATGTTAAAATGTCAAGGACACATAAACACCACAATCGTGCTGTTTTTTTGTGAATTTATTTTATTTACAGTTTTATAATAGTGTAGATGGAAAATGAGAATCAAACATCCTATTATATCCTATTATTCTAACCCATCTCAGTTCTAGAGGTGTTGATAATTGTAATCTATTTATTCTTCATTGTATCCGTATGCTTGACTTATTTGATATAATTTTGAATAAATCTTGATTCCTACAAATATAATTGTGCATGCAGGTACTATCGCGGACTTTTCCGCCTGATATGATCACTTAAAAAATTGTCGCATATTTTCGCGTATAATTTATTGTTTGGAAACTATTCATTCATTGGTCTATTCATCAATAGGGCGGGGCTAGACAGCGAATTATTTTTTAGTATGCAAGTAAAATGAGCCTAGTGGTGTGTAGGCGGAAAAGTCTGCGACAGTACATTAAACGACTTCTATTATTAACAAGTCATAACAAACGTTAGACTTTGCTTCTGCATCAAAAATGATAGCAAACAAAATAAAACTCTTAAAGTACTTAGATACTGTATTTAACGAGTATGCAGTTCAGATACAAAGAGAAAATACATTAACACTGCAACTTCACCCAACGCGTGCCGGTGAGGAGTTTCAAACATTTTCACACAAACTTTTCTATATGCACGAAACGGTATTGAAAGCCCCTCATGGAGATTAGCGAATACGCGCTCAAGGATTACCCGACGAGAGTGTGAAGTTGTCTTGTTATAATGTGCTGCTAACAGCCAACATTGAAAAATTAATACCTCATTGCGAGGGGTGGTGTGCCGGCATCCAGAGCGGAGCTGCAAAACGATAACTTTCACGTGGGGGACTTATGACGCAGTTCTCTCCTATGCTTGGTTTTTATGGATATTGTCCAAAAAAAGCTATGCTTAAGTTAAAAAGATCATGCCCGAAATTCCATGAAAGTTAGGCTGAACATACTTCTGGCCAATTTGTCACTTTGACCCTTGACCATTTGATAGGAAATGTGCTAAGTATTATATAATAAGAAAATCGTTCGATGCGATTTTTTTAAATAGAATGCTAATTTTTGCGAGAGTGTTCTTAGTTTTGTTTCATGAAAATCGGTTCAGTAGTTTTCATGTAACTTTAAAAATTATGAAATAACATTAAATTACAAATTTAAAAAACCCCCAGCGCCCAAAACAAACATTTAAAAAGTAAAAAGTAAGTTAAAGAGAGTTAAGAAATAAAACATACATTTGCTTACATCAAAAATAATAAGTGACCGAATTATTTTAACTTTTTAAATTTTTTAACTAGAAACATTTTTTTTTTACCGGGATAATTAAACTGTCTCAGTTCAAAATCAATCAATTTCCTAGTAAAAGGAAAATAATTTAAAGGCTGTATTTGACCTTGTTGCATATTTTGTCGCTCTTATAGCTAACCGCAGTCTAATTAACTGTTTTTCATATCTCGCAATGCAAAATGTATTGCGCACGAGAAACACGTTGCACGTTACATGGCTCTACTATAACACCCTGTATATAAACGAATACACACACACACATATATGTATAGTTTCTTTTAATAAATAAAATTTGAATACTATTCTTCGCAAAATAATATAGTTATGGTTATTGTGTATAAATACGATCTACAAAAACCGGCGTAATCTACGCATAGAAATACATATATTAACGTATCTACCTACTTATATGATAATTACGACAAATGTCATTTCTGGTGAACCATTTAATTTTGAGGATCGAAGAAACCACCTGGGTACAACATTTTTCTAAACAAGAACTTACATAAAAGAACAATTTCTCAAACTTATTCTTAGACTAAATCCAACTCAACAATTCCTAAATCAAAGAATTTAACGTAATATAAAACAGGAAACAAGAAACACTGGTACTCTCAGTATCGAGACTCCTGACAAAACTCTTATGTCGACGTAGTAAGTGTGTCAATATCTTGATTCATGGAGCTTCGTACGTGAAATGAGCTTATAGTAAGTCAGGAGTGCAATATCGTCGAGGACTGACGTCTGCTTGTTCCATAACTCAACAACAGCTTGTACGGAGATTGTTGTACATCTCTTGGGTTGATGCTCTTGCACACTTCATGAAGAATACTGGATTAATTAAAAATAGAATTAAAATTTGATTACAGCTTGCTTTCGGCGAAGTTCTTGGATGTTATGTGAATATTACCGATAGCACAGTCGGTAGTGAACCTGCCTGCTGTGCCAAGGGTCGCGGGTTCGAATCCCGTAAAGGACAAATATTTGTATAATGAATATGAATATTTGTACCCGAGTCATGGTTGTTTGTATCTATATATGTATTATATATCGTTGTCTAGTCATCATAATACAAGTCCAGGCTCGATTCTGGTACTTTAAATGTGACTAGATAATTTGTGTGACAATGTCCAAGATATTTATATTGATATTCAGTTCAAATTTTTTTTTTAGGTTTTTGGAAATAGGAATGGAAAAATAGTCTTAAAACATTAGTGATGGGTTGATAGGTATATTAGTCAATCAGACGTGTAATGTGTTGGAAAATATTATCGTATAATATAAGAAAACTATGTAAGTATATTAACTACTCTGAGCTACTATTATAACTTTCAACCTCAATTGAAAATTTTATTCAAAATGTAATAGATAATTTTGAATCTACGGATATGATATCATACTACACCACAGTAGACACCACATTATTTATCCAACAGAGATTATTGCATGAAAAATACATTCTTATTTCGATATACAGTGTTGGGTAAATAGTTGCATTACTTTAAGGGGTGATTATACCCATGATACTGAACAACTTTCCCTAAGAAACTTATAGGAAATTCGAAAAAAAATAATTCGGTTTTTCATACTAATTGCAATTAGCTGATCGAACGTTTGTATGAAAAGACGAAATATTTTTTCTCGAATTTCCTATAGGTTTCTTAGGGAAAGTTGTTCAGTATCATGGGTAGAATCACCCCTTAAAGTAATACAACTGTTTACCTTAACACCCTGTAAAATTATTGTGTAAATAGCATGGAAATAATTAAAACAAAAAACCATTGACACAGTGCGAAGCGGACAATAAACAGCAAAAATGGCAGTAAACAGAGTCCTCCGCACAGCTAACTAGATCTTTGAGCGCAGTTTGGACTTCGGTTTGATCGTATTTGTTCACCTACTAGTTAGTCTGCGAACTGCGGATAGCTTCTTTGTGTTTTGGATTCGCAACTTCGCTAACTAGCTGCCGGTGATACCACTGTATAAATGCGCCACTTTGTAAAAGGCGAAACGAAATTAATTTATTTCGTATTTATTGCCCTGTAATTAATTGAAACTTTAATAAGAATTTTTAAAACACTTTATTAAGAGGTATCCCCGACCGAACAACCATGACCCTTTCCGAGCCGCCTCACCGCTACTAAACACCATCATTTTAGTAGGTATACCTATTTTTGACTCGTTTGTCCTTCATTATGTCACTGTAGTGCCTTCTAATCCAAGGAAATCAAATTCGAAAATCAAAAATATTCGCACCAAATTTAGAATTTATCTAATTAACTCATTAAATATAGGTCTCAAAAAATTTACTTGATAGCATTTTTAGATCTTAATATTGTCTACATAATGGTGTTTGTCGCAAGTAAAAGTGACTTCAACTTATAAAGTAGATGCACATAATACAGATTTTTTCCAATATTTAGGCTTTCCTATGAACGCACCTTAATATGTATTTTATAAAAAAATGAGAAATATACTTCATAGCAAATAAAGCGGGGATGTTGAAGATCATTGCTATATTTTTCATTAATTTGTGTCTTTCAAATAACGAGAAGATAGCTTCTAATAACCAGCAAAATATGGCCCGGCCCTGCGTTTACCTATGGGGAGCATCTTAATATCTTACTAGCATTCTGTTTGCTAGACCATTCAAATAATTCATCCGTTTCAATAACCGTGCTCTAGGTAAAGAAAAATTATTTCGGAAACCATAATATGCCATTCTTCGAGCGTTTGGTTGTAGATGTAGTGGTATGCTTGGTCTGTTTATCACTGTTTGCATTATAGGATATGGATTAGGAAAATAAACTGTTGGTTGAGGTACGACGTCGTATTTTTTCTGTGATTGTTGATTGTATGTTGATTGTTCGTTGAAATTAGCGTTCTGTTGAAGGTTTTCACTGACTTCTTTTTTTGTTGCTGTATCCATTATTATATCAGCTTGCTTCGCGTTCGCGGCTTGGAACGCTTTCATCAACTGTACCTCAGCGTACAACCTCTTCAGTTCATACATTACATGTTCATTATTAGTACTGTCCTTTGAAATGTAGCTGTCTAATTGACTATTTTGTGTGACAGCATTTGTCGGACTTTTAATTTCTTGAGTTATTTGAGCGACTACTCCTGGAAATTGATTAGCAAAATTATCCACAGGTTCGTTGACAACTGTGAATGGGTACGGGTCGTCTTCGACGGGAGTTATTTCAATATCTATTGCACGTTCTCCAGGTGGTGCTGTTTTTGATATATATTTGTCTATCATACTTTGTAACTCTGCAGATGTGTCAGCAGTATTTGCCAAGTTAACTTCAAATTCATTTACAGTTGTTTCTGAACTAATTTGAGTAGGTACTTCTAATTGCGGTTCCATTTTACGACGATTGTTTGGTTGTGTCCCATTTTTGGGATAGATTTTAGTAGCATGTTCTGTGTCATTTATACTTTCATGATCATTTTTGGATTCTGTTGGGTTTTTAAAATAAAGGATGTCTGAATCATTTCCAGAGCCCTTGACAACATTTATCGACTTCTTACCATCATTTATACCCTGTACATCTGTCAGTTTGATTAGTTTGTCAATAGTTTCATTTATGCTTTCCGTACTTTCTCCAATTTGCGACGACATGTGAACAATCTTCAGTAGTAATAAAATAATAAATGTTTTGTTGTGACCGTTGGTATGGAAGACGGACATTTTAAAACAGAGTTATATACAAGCGGCCTCCCATAGATCTACACGATGTGTGTGAATTCTACGTATGATGGTTTATAGCGGCTCAATTATACTCGGTTGCTATTAATTAACTGTTATCGCATTAATACCTCTTTAACGACTAATTAAGTAGGTATTTGTATGTTGATTAACGATGTTTTAATAAAGGACTAATACCTACGTAAGGGATACTGCAAGTAGGTACACAATCTTATTTTAAGTATACAGTGTGTAACAAAACACCATAGTATATTTAAAGGAGTGGGTTAAACTACCAAACTGAACAACTATATTATTATCGAGCCAACATCGACCCGTTAATAAATAAAATCAGCTACTCACATTCGATTCGAGTCGGTAGAGTATATTTTTGTATGAAACAGTCGATTTTTAGGGTTCCGTACCCAAAGGTTGAAAACGGGACCCTATTACTAAGCCAAAGTTGTCCGTCCGTCCGTACGTCCTACCTATTTAGGGGTGTAGATTTTGAACCGTAATAGCCTGACAGTTGTTCACATAATGTGCGTTATTACGGCGGATTTGCTACAAAGAATAAAAATTTCAAAAAGTTAAAAATTAAGGGGGGTCCTCTTACAAGAAACTAGTTTTTATCAACGTTTTTCCTCTCGCTCTATCGTAAAACCGGTCATACATACAAACACAAACTTGGTATGATTATACAGCAAACTCTACAGTATAACAACAAATAATGAAAACCAACTAATAATAAAGTCCAAGTATGAGTCGGTCTCGCGCTAAAGGTCCCGGACAAAACAAAACTTTTTTGTAAGTTAATAATTATGTTGTGTGGTGGTGCGGCACGGAACCCTCGGTGCGCGAGTAGCCCGACTCGCACATGACCGGTTTTAAAAGTTTTATGTCGGTGTTCATAGTGAAAGGTGTTCAGTTTAGAGTCTTTTGTATAAGACAAAGTGTTAATGAATATAAGCGCAAAACCTCATACAAACCAACAGATTTATAATAAAATAATTGCATTGTAACGATAATGTCATTATTGTATTAACTAAAATTGAAAGTTATTCGCATTTTATATTTTAATGCTTGGTATGTTAGATGCATGATGTGCTCATGCATACATTTTGTTTTGGTAGTAGGTAGGGTGAGTGTGCCCGTGCGGTGGTGGATGGACATCGAATAACGATTTTTTTAATATTTTGAACAAATGTAACCTATGTTGAGATGAGACCTTGATTATTTGATTCTGCTCTAGATTCTAAACAAACTATTTTCTACGAGTAGTTTTGTTTTTATTCATTAACACGTTCTATACATCCCTGTAGATGCCAGTTTGCATTTCAAAATGTATAGAACACCACTGGCTTTTCGGTGAAGGAAAACATCGTGAGGAAACCTGCATGCTTTAATTTCGAGGCATGTATTGTACCCACTGTCCATTATAAGTGGCGACGGGCTCACCCCCGTCACACTGGAGTTTCAGTACTACTGGTGAAACGTGGATGTTCTGAGGTTTCAGAATATATCTGACTACCCCCTCGGGGAATATAGTCGTGAGCATATGCTATGCTATGCAAAATATATAGAAATTATAGGTATACAGCAGAAAAAAATGCAGCACGTGCAGTGCATGGTTTACGCAAACGTACTAAATAAGACTAAATTAATGTAGTACCAAGAACCACGTAATCAATAATTTTTAATTTACGCAATAACAATTTACAAGTGATTGGAAACTGGGGAAAAAAGCAATCTTGGTTATACCGGTCGCCTTGGCCGACAGTGCGGCATCGGCATCAAGTAAACAGCTCGTTGGTCCTGCATTTCAATCGACTCTATTTGTATTTTATTGGAGACGACTCGAACCGGAGCCAAACGCCACGGACCAAAGCTTTATGTTTTATGGTCTTCTTTTTATGGGGCTTACTCAATAATAGACCGTGATATTAACGGAATAGTGCACTTTTTAATTAGCTTTTGTCTGTAAATTTAAGAGGAAAATGGGTTAGTGTTTAAACATATTTTAAATGAGTTTGTCTCTCGACTTTTAAAGGTTTGTTTAGTTAGACCACCAAACTGAGCAACATTGACGAAAAATAAAATTGGGCAAGTCAAGTGCGAGTCGGACTACTCGCGCTGCCACACCAGCACACAACATAATAACTTAAACAAATTGTTTGTAGTTTAACACGAGACCGACTCACACTTGGTCGGTTTTTATTATTTGTTTTTATCAAATCAAATCAAAACATTTATTTCAGAACATAAACTACACGACTACTGTTATACTGTAGAGTTTGTTCTATAATTACACCAAGTTTGAAGCTTGTATGCCTATTACCATTTTTACGATAAAGCGTGAAGAAAACACGTTGATAAAATCTAGTTTCTTGTATGAGGACCCCCCTTAAATTTTAATAATGCATATTCTGTGTCAATTTCAACTGTCTAGCTATATGCAAAGGCGAAGCCAATTAAAAAAAATATATATATAGATATACGATTCAAAAGTTACAGCCCTAAATAGGTAGGACGGACGGACGGTCGGACGGACAACGTAGGCTTAGTAAAAGGGGATACAAATTTAGTGCCTATGAATTGTTATAGATACTAAACAATTTAACATTATTCAAAAGTCAAAATTGTTTATTCAAAATAATATCACATAGATAACTTTTTGACGTCATGTTTTTGAATCTACCACCGCGTCGGAAGGTGTTCCGTTGTAGAGAAGATGCGGCCAGAAACTCTACAACACACTTCTTTTAAACAAAACAAAATATACAAAGTACAATATATATTTTAGAGATTATATACAAATATCTGTCGACATTGCTAAAATCAGAAGCGATAACCACATTTTACATGTCAAATTATGAAGCCAAGCTATCCACACTAAATTAACATCGGCTACGATGACAAGGCTATTTGTACGTAGGTGCCCGCGCCTGTTGGAATAATTGAGGTGTACATTTTCACTTTGTTCCGTTTCCATTCGATTAAAATCGTTGTACCGGACTTGTACAGCCTATTCGGTGTTTACTAAACGATTTGAACGGTTCGACGGGTTGGTCAACCAGGTGTACAATTTTTTCGTACGGGGTTTATTTACTTTTACCTTCTAGGTAATGTTGCAGTACATTATCTAGAAGGTAAACATAAATAAACCTAACAAGAGTGTAAAGTACAATGTTATGTTTTGACTTTTTTATATTTGCTTTGCTTGTTATTCCGTAGTCAACAAGGAACCCTTATAGTTTCGCCATGTCCGTGTTGCGTTTTGTCTATCCCTCCGTCTATCCGCGGCTTAGTTCAGAAACGCTTAGTACTAGAAAGTTGTAATTTGAAATGGATATACATATTAATCACGCCGAAAAATAAAACTTGAAATATTTTTTTAGGGTACCTACCGCCCCTATACGAAAAGTGGGCTGCAAATTTTTTTCTCTTCTATCTGTTGGGTGTCGTTGGATAGGCCTTTTAAAAATATTGTGGCTGCGGGAAAACGGTTAAACGGTTGTGTCTGGAGTTTTATAAAATACCGTTATCAAACCGTATTAGTATAAAACAAAAAGCCCCGTTCTAAGTCCGTATATTGTGATGTGCAACTACTGAACCCTACCCTGTTTTAATAGTATTTATTTGCGTTGCTTGTTATAAACTAAGGGTTGATAATTTTTTCAAAGTAGTGATTGGAAGCAAATTTGACAATAGTCCATGTCAAGTAGCAATTAAGGGTAAAATTGTACTTATTGGCATCCTTTCAACCATTGGCAACTTTTACTATGGGAGCAAACCTGTAATGGCAATAAAAATCTGCTGTTCCATACTAAACTGTAATGCTTATTCAACTCAAATGCATGGAACAGCTGTATTTTTTTGCGTTTTCTGATACCTACGCTCCCATAGTAAAATTTGTTCATTTTGATTTGTAGAGTATTAGGATTCGTTCAGAGGGACGCAGGGAGACGCGTGGCGCGTTGGGCGGCGCGTAGCGTGGGCAATAAATCTATAACAATTTGACACGTGTGACAACGCTTCTCCTTGAACGCTCTTCGCCGTATGTTTGTGTTTCCGGCAGCCCGCTCCGCACCGCGGCGCCTCACGCCCCGCGTCTTCCTGAACGACACCTTAGTTTGAAGGATGCCAATGATTACAATTGCACCCGTATTAAGCAGCTAAGAATTTTTTTTAGACAGGAAAGAAATGAGGAAGTTTCAATTTACTTAACAAATCTAAATAAGCATTTTTAAGTGCAAGTTTAGTTACAGGGTAGTTTCAAATATATTGGCTACTGGTACCCGCGAGTCTCAGTACATTTTATGGGCATCTAATAAAATTTTTATCGTGTAACAGTAAAGAAGCAATCAGTCGGTCGGATATTGGCCTGCGGGGTCCGTAAACAGTAAACACGTGCATTTTTATGTTCTACGCTGTTAACGCGATTCATAGATTACGTGGACACGGCCACTCTTCTCGATTATCTACTAAGATATTGTCTGAATCGAAGTAAAGTTTAATGTAAGCTTACTAGTGTCGTTTAAATTAAAATCGTGACTTGAAAGCGTAACAAGATGAAACGTGGAGAGAACGTCAGAACTATTAGGTATACCAAGTTACGAAGCAACATTTTAGTTGTACTTTTAGTAAATGTTCAAGTTAAATTGCTTTAAAACTGATAATCCAAGCACAGCGTGTACGCATCACGTGGCATAAGCGTAAACACCTCTCTCTTTTCCTGGCTAGTCCATCCTTTAAGTGGACTTCCGATGCGTCTGACGCGTGGTTCTGTCATATGCCATATGTCTATCGCATCGGCCGCGCGCGTCTGAGGCACCTTAAAGGTGGACTTCCGATGCCAGCGGCCGATGTGTCTGACGCGCGCAGCTCGCGGCCGACGGCCGATGCGACAATACTAGTTACTATGAAAACGTATGGCGCCGCTTCCGATGCCAGCGACTCACGCGTGTGTCAGACGCGCGCGGCCGATGCGATAGACATATGGCATATGACAGAACCACGCGTCAGTCGCATCGGCAGCTGGCATCGGAAGTGCACCTTTATGGTGATAGGATCAGCCTTTCGTGTCTGTTCTCTCAACCTCGCTCTATTTCTGACGTCTTCTTCGGAGACATTACAGTCGACCATATCACTGTGTTCAATGAACGCTCTCTTCGTCTCATATACAGGCGTATATGCGTAAAATATAATGCATAAATAAGCACATAGCTTCCAAGTGAAAAAAACGTTCTGAAATATTCAACACAGTTTCGCTTGTAGAGCAAGTAATATTGGTTATTGTACCGCACAAAGTAAACAAGCAGTTAGTACACAAATAGGTCCTTGAGCCGGACACGAGCGAAAACCATAGGCAGCCGTAGCGGGCCGTAGCTATGCAATCGTCATGACGGTTGTAGATCCCGCCAGCGCCGGCACGATCACGCACGGCCGCGCCGCCGTTTGACCAGGCTTTATTGTATGCTAATATGTTTGTGAGCATCTGCCTTTGTCAACAACTGAAGGTCGCTTGATCTCTGAAACTGGTACAGATAACGACCAGGGGTTAATAGTTGATGCCGATTTTGGTTTTGGGTGTGTTGTGATAGAGCATGAACTTACTGCAGAACAGACAAAGCTATTGAACCTGTAGAGGGTAGATAGAGATACTAACACCTTTATTTTAAATAAAATATGTTGTCCACCTTAGATCCAATATTTATAAAATACTCTTTTCGACGTATAAATACATTTTTTTTTAAAACTGGGGTTAATTGTAATGGAAAGTATCTAAGTCGTATTATTTTTGAGAATTGCATAAAGTTACCTACCTTAGTTTCAGTTATTACATACAGATAAAATGCTCCTGCAATACGTGAAGCATTGGTGGAGCTCCCCTTACGTTTATTTATAAGAGGAGCCCTGTGCCCTGCTGTGGGATGTAAAATGGGCTGTTGATGATGATGACGCATACAATGATTTAGTTATTCATGAAAAATAGTTTTCTGGTTTCTTGTAAACTTGTGCGTTGAATGTCATTACAATATTTGTGTTCACGAAAGTTTGCGTTTTTTAAACAAATATAGCTTGTGAAGAGACAAATCTACAGGGTCCTTAATATTCTGACGGTATTTTAAAGGGTTGATAATATTCTCTATATCAACCCTGTAAAAATAATAATAATTAATCTGCTGTTCCACACATTTAGATGATTGTCCAGCAGAGAAACTTGTTAAGTTTGATGGTCCAACCATCCCCTCAGCGTTTAAATAAGGACTCTATGTAGGTATATAATCTAAACTATTATAAAATTGTAACAGAAGTGTGTCTGTACATTGAAGATATTTCGAAACAAAAGATTACGATATGATTTTTAGGTGTCCCTGACTCCGAATCAACCTTTTTTTAGAAATTTTGTCTGTCTGTTTGTTTGCGTGTTAGCTTATGATCTGATTTAAAATCTGGTAGTGAAATGTGGCGACTTTACATTAGGACTAAATTAATCTGATTCTATGAATGCACGTAGCTGATGGCAAAGTCAACGTCCGTTGGTAAAGTCGCCACATTTCACCGGTATATATAATTTGTGCGGACGAAGTCGCGGGTAAACTCTAGTAAGTTTATAACATTCTACGAGTATATTTGAACTCATGTCTAAAAGTGAGTAATTAAAAGTATTAAATAATCTATATAAAGGCGTGTCAGATTAGCAGCGCAGTGGATGTACGTAATACACGCCCGCTCTGCTCGTACAACGAGGCTAATACAACTTCGTACGAGTGTTAAAAACAATGAAACAATGCCCAACTTATAATAGTGTGTTCGATGCAATTGGCAGCTAATTTCTTCCTGCACAAACCACTGCATTGTGTCAAATTTTTAATAGCTTCTCTTAGTTAAACAATTCTTTGGTTGAAAGAATATTACGCTATTTATAAAATGTAGAGGAATTCAAAAAAAAATCGAAATTATATATTTTGTAATTTCACTACCCTTTATTGAATTTAGTAAACATGTCCGTACAGTATTTAGTAGAAAGCTATTGAAATGAAAGGCATTGGTACGGAGGCATGATAAAAACTCTTCACATCATCCTGGCGGCAAATGGCAAAATTAACAGCATCAAAGCTACACGAGTGTCATAAAGGTGGTATATTACGTTTTAATATAGCATCGCATTTGAGTAATAATATTTCCTACGTTTGCAATGTGCGGGCTCCCCAATCCTTCGCCACGTCGTCTGTCTGAGGCGCAATAAAACCCGTCCAGTTATGTCATAATATGCATATGTGATGAACTCACGACGATATGACTACTCTAAAGTTAGCGGAATCGTTCTGACACTTGAATGATAGTTTCGTTGCGTTTTAATGTTGTCGCACGTAAAATATGAAGAAAATTTTCGTTTCTACTTACAATTTTATGTCACGAATTTACGATCTTAATTTAAGTGTGTATTCATAATTGTTAATATCATTTCGAACATGTTAACTCTATACAGTACGTAAGCTATCCAACTGTCTTTTGATCCACAAAGCATGGTAATAAAAACTGTGTCGTATCTCCTCTCGGTGAACAACCTAATTGACTTCCAGATTCAACTACCCGTAAAAAGGTAAGTCAATGAAAAACTAGCTTTACCAGATAGATGGAAATAGCAAACTGAATACGACCACAACGTGACCACGACGCATACGTCGACGATTTGAAACCGAATCTATCAGAATAAATTATTCGCTAAATGATCGTGTAATCGAATCAAGGTTGGGGACCACTCCACTTCGATACATCTGACATGATGTTTTTGCAATTGGAATTAATTTCATAAATAATTAACGGACCATATGAGTACCGTTGAGTGGATACAGATGGAAATGCACTCGGCAAATTGACTGAAAACCGCACTCGGGGAAAGGCTAAATACCAGCTAATGATAGTATTATTGATGCTTTCATTTTTGACGCTCGCGCTATTGAAGTCATTTCCACTTCTAGTTTTCCGCGTTGACTTTTGAGTGATCAAATATTGTAACAAATGAACAAGTAACTACAGGGTGTTCGTGACAGCCCTCCGCAGTCTGAAACGGTGAACTCAGACCATTAAACTGAACAACTTTCACTATGGAGCCTGTCTCAAGAAACGCGAAAAAAAACAGCTGTCCCGTACATTTGGCTCGAGTAAGTTGGCAGTTTTGTATGGAAGAGCAGATTTTTTTTTGCGATTTGACGTTGGTGCCATAAAGAAAGTGGTTCAGTTTGACGGTCTGATCATCCCCTTAAAAAAGTGTCAGCATATTAAGTAGGACCCTATATATTATTACCTATTCCGTGCCGAGGTCCTAGGCTCCTTAGTGAAAGTTGTTCAGTTTGATTGTTTGTATTCACCGTTTCCGTCTGCGGAGAGATGTCCCCTAGGCGCGGTTTATACAGAAGAGACGTGTGGCGGTGGCGGATAGTCAAAGTAACACAATTATAAACCTTATAGTACGTAGCATAGCGTCGTTTGGAGAATTACGCCCGCGCCTCCAGGCGATTTCACCTGGAGGCGCGGGCGCGATTCTCCTTTACGACAATAACGACGCTATGCTACGTACTATAATGTTTATATTGTGTTACTTAGATTATCCGCCAACGCCACACGTCTCTTCTGTATAAACCCTGTATAGATGACCATAGTGATGAGTTGAATAAAAAGTTTTACGAATGTTGAATATTTCGTGAGTAAATATTGTAATTAATAGATGACAATCAGAATGATATGACTGGCCGGCGGGCGTGCTGATGACGCGAGCCCTACATAATTTACACAAGCCCCGCACTAATCAGCTCTCATTACGCATATTGGAGTTTCAGTTCCATGCCAATGTTACAATTATTCCTGTTTGTCATCCAACAATCGTATTTCCAACACAACGTCAAACACGAAGTCATATGTGATGTGGTAATCTGTATTAACACCACTAAAGTTGGCTTAATCCAGTCGCATCGATGTTGTATTTTACAAGTGCTACGCCGCTAGATATAGAGAGGTAAATTCAAATGGAATAGTTTGCGGTGCAGCAAAATTTGTGCAAACAAATTAACGGGAGGTGCGATTGGAAAATCTAACCAAACACTAAATAAAACAAACTGAATTTGAATTGTTTTCAGATTGACAAAACTAAATTATTTCGTTACTTTGCTAATAGTAACATTATACAAAGTGTAAACTTAAATGCTTTACACACTTAGGCATTATAACTAGGGACCATCCTTGTGGTAGCGTCCTTGTGGTTACAAGATCATTTAATCATGTGCATTTCTCAAACAATTTTATACCTTATCACTGCGGAACAATAACTTCAAAGTAGTCATGTTCGGGGTTCTCACAAGACCATTTATAAATTAGAATCTAAAGTAATGGAATAAAATCCAAAATCGCGGATTTCATTCTACCTCGCCCCTCGCAAAAAGTGGCAGAAAAGTTTGTTAGTAGAATTACACGCGTAATTCGTCCATAGTTACGAATTTATTATCTAAGGTTACATAGGTAGGTTACTAAAGGTGGTGTTTTAGACCATCAAACTAAACAACTTTCACTATGTGACCAACATTGAAATCGCGAAAAAAATCTGCTGTCCGATAGAAAACGTCATAGGTGACTTTTTCTGTGGTGGAAACAACCCAAATGTAGGGAACAGCTGATTTTTTTTCGCGATTTCAATGTTGGTCAAATAGTGAAAGTTGTTCAGTTTGATGGTCTGAAGCATCCCCTTAAGTATGTAAACACTGTATATCGTCCGGTACATTAATTTCAGAAAATTTCAGATAGACTACATACGAAAATTAAGTTCGTATTTCTGTACAAAAATGTTAGGTTTAGAATGTAGACACTTATTTGTGTCTAAAGGAAATAATTTTTATCTCTTCTTCTCGGAGGTCAAAATGTAAGCTAATCAAACCACCAGACCTAAGATAAAATTAAATAATAAAAACCGTAGCTTGGCGGGCATTAAGTGCCCAAGATCCCGCTGCGATTCGAATGGCCACAGAAAATATCCTTGATTAATACTATTCACTATATTACAAGCCAATTTGATAACATTGACGACGACTTAAAGAAACGTAAATTACTTGTATCTCAATGGAATGGAAAATGACACAATTAGGTAGTTTTAGGGTTCCGTACCCAAAAGGTGCCAACGGGACCCTATTACTAGCTTACCAACGACGTCCATCCGTCCATCCGTCATAACTTTAAAGGGTTGTATTTTTTGAACTGTGATAGGTAGACGGTTGAAATTTTCATAATATCAGTGTTAAGTATCATTTTGGATTTGATAACTTGAATTAGAAGGATGTCCTACAGTCTATCGTAAAAACGGTAACACATAAAAGCGTCAAACTTGGAAAGATTATAGTGCATACTCTAAAGTAATACAACCAATAATAATAGTCAGCCAATCAACTAACTAACAGTGTTAAATAATCCCGGAGAAATTTTTTTTTTTGGGAATATTGTATGGTGGCACAGAACCCTCTGTGCGCGAGTCGGACTCGCACTTGGCCGGTTTTTTATTTTCGAATTAAAAAGGTACCTAAATTAAATTAAAACCAAGTAGATAATGGATTGAGGAGCAAAACCGAATCATAAGCTCGCACAAAAAAAAAACATTATAAACTTGGCTTTTTCGCAAGGAAACAAGCGAGTTGGTAACAAAAACTATTACTGTAGGAGCTCTCACGGCCCGCTGAGTTGCCGGTGCGTTCGTTTGATAATTTCCGTGTACAGGCTTTAATCGAATGAATCCGAGTTACCCAACAACGTACGCTCGCTATAAAATTGTTCACCTCGATTGTCACGACTACGTTTGGGAAATAATAATGACACGACGCGTGTAAACATGGATAGTATATCTCGTAATCGCTCACTTGTATACAAAAACATAAATATGTTTCCTACAAAACAATTAAAACAAAAAATAGACATATCCGGTTTGAAATTAAGCCCTGCGGCCGGTCAGTCCGCATCCGTCGTAATAAAACGCATGCAAAGTTTTTCTTTGCCAAGCGAAGCGGCCGCAGCAAACGGAAGCGAAGCAACAGGCTTGATTAAAACACGTGTTTACAGAACGCACGTCTCTCCGAGCAAACGCAATAATCTAGGGGTAGTTTAACTAACATGAGCTACTTGACCAGTGTCACTGAGTACGAGTTCGTTTATTTAAAGTTTTATGAATTTTCATATTGTGATATATAGACTAAGGCCCTTTATTTAATTTTTAGGGTTCCGCACTCAAAGGGTGAAAACGGGACCCTATTACTAAGCCTACGTTGTTCGTCCGTCCGCCGTCCGTCCGTCCTACGTATTTAGGGCTGTAACTTTTGAGCCGTAATAGCTAGACAGTTGAAATTTTCACAGAATATGCGTTATTACGGCGGATTTGTTAACAAATAATAAAAATGACAAAACGGTAACACATTCAAGCGTCAAACTTGGTGTGATTATAGAGCAAACTCCACAGTATAACAAGTGTGAATCGGTCTCGTGTTAAAGATCCAGGACAACAACAAAATTAAGCTATTATGTTGTGTGGTGGTGTGTTACGGAACCCTCGGTGCGCGAGTAGCCCGACTCGAACTTGACTGGTTTTTATTTTCTTTCTTGACACGTTCCTGAAACCTTCAATATACTAAATAGAAAATTACTCAAACTGCACGCTTCTGCAAAGCAAAGTTTCTGTGCAACCCCGTATGGTCCGCAACCTGTAGCCCGATTGCGCTAATTTAAAACATCGAAGTTCTATTCTTATCCAATTTCAGCTCTAATCACTTTGCAATCCAATTACTATCCAACTGTGCTGAATTCCGTATCGCTCTATGTAACTGACAGCCTTTAACGTCTGAGCGATCTGTCAAAACGGCTCAATCAGCTGTTAAGAGCAGTACCGCGATTAGCGCAATACCAAAAGTGTCAAAAGTTATGGTTCGTACGTAGTCCAATCACGGTTCAATCACCGAATATTTACCGCGATTGCAGCCCCGGTTATGTTCGGAGCGTATGAATGACAGAATAACTGTCAGTCATCTGTCGACCATAACCGGGAATGTTCAAGAAAAAAGTTGCTTATAGTTATAGATGGAACGTAGCCTAACATAGGGTGTAATAAAACACCCTAGTTAGTAATATTTACAGGGATGGTTTACACCATCAATCTGAACAATTTTCACTATGGAGCCAACATCGAGTAAAAAATAACCAACTGTTTTATATCTACCTACTCAACTCAAATGTAGGTATGGGCTAGCGGATACTTTTTCGACGTTATCTACATAGTGAAAGTTGTTCTGTTTGATGGCCTAAACCCTTCCCTTTAAAATTTTTATTTGTTACACCCATGAAACTAATAAGTACCTACCTACTGCGATTTACAGACGTAATACTTATTACGACAATGAATCAGTCGATCACCAATGCAATTCCTGGATGTTATCGGTCAAAATATGATTTGATTGAATTTGTAGGCCCCAGCGTCAATCATTGAATACTCGGCGCAAGCGTTAAAACCGTTAAACTTTAACTTTCAGTTCCAATGCCTTTTAAAGTCCACATCTCAGACTTCGCGTAACATATAACTCAGCGCATTTTTACGTCTGTAAATTATACTTTTACGATCGAAAATCATTTTTATGTTTTCGGAGGAATTTAATATCACGCCAGCTATGCTCTGCACATTCGTTCTTTTATTGCCCTGTAATTTTACTGTTTTCTCAATTTTTATTAACTATCAACTACCCAGTTAGGTTTTTGTTATAGATTATCGATACGTTTTACTTCTGTCAATAAGGAGTTGGTAATTTTTGATGCACTGAAAGTTTACTACGTTTTAATATTTTTCCGTACGTTGTACTTGCTTATTGGTTTTGAATGTGTAGTTTAAAGTCGAAGACAGTTGTAGTATTGGTGTAGTAGTAGTGGTAGTAAGTACCCCAGATTCAGATATTAAGCTGAATTAAAATTCTTAGTTGTATTATTCCGAAACGAAGATGGATGGAGGAGGAATATAAAATGAAATACCGGCCAAGTCCGTGTTAGGCCACGAACAGTCTATGGTTCCGTAGTTACCCGTCACAATATGAGACCCGACCGCACGCAGCAGCAAAAGACGATGTGTCGTTGCGTCATGTCGCTGCAGTCAGGATTTCGAACCCGACTGCAGACCGCAGCAGCAGACCGCAGCGCCGTATTCCTCTGTCAACTCTATCGGTACTGATATAGGTATTATTTTACATTGCACTGTCCTCGCCGGCCCATCGTGATGTGAATAGTTTATGAGACTACGGATCTGCAGTCGGGCGAGAGTGTTCTCCGTCGCTCAGCTCGTAGCGGCAGACGACGTGTCGCTAGCTACGCAGGGTATTTCATAGAAATACATACAAACCAGTAGTGTCGCAGCGACACGTCGTCTGCTGCTGCTGCCTGCGGTCGGCTACGAACTTGGAACTTTAGAAGTACCTATTACTCTTTAATCGGCGTGATTAATATGTTATACTAAGCCAAAAACAGATTTCTAGTACTAAGAGTCTCTGAACTAAGCCGCATAAAGACAGACAGACAGATGGAAGGACATGGCGAAACTGGTTCCTTGTTGACTACGGAACTCTAAAAACATAAGTAGTGTTATATCAGAGTTTCAAATAAGGACGACGAGATTTTCCGATTCCTACTTAGCTTTCTGGCCAATTCTGATAAGCACATATAATTAATTTATCAGAAAGATGTACTATCTGACATATCTTGGACGTTACTAAAGCTGTTCTAAGAATAAGTGAGAGTAAGTGTTTCAAATCTCTTTTTCTGTAATTAAAAATAGCATTAAATTTTCGTTGCTATTTTGAATGGAGTATAGGTAGGTAGGTACCAATTTTCCAAGCTGAAAACTTACAAAGAAAGTGGTAAAGTAATTTCTTAAAGGATTAACCTGGTTCATCTTTAAGTTCACGTGGAAAGCACACTCCTTGTTTCTTAAAAAAAGTTTCAAAGGATTTTACAGTTTAAAAAGCTCAAGTTAATTCGCTCTTTATGAAAACAATAGACCGCCTAGCTTCTTCACCGAGCACCTGTTTCATTATACTTTTATTTTCAGTTTATCTTTGTTTTCCTTTCCTATATCATTGAAAAATAACATTAAGTTAACTTAGTGTTTTGTTCTACTGAATAGTTAATTAGGACTCGCGTATTAGTTTGATCTTTTCTAGGGTTCCGTGCCCAAAGGGTGCCAACTCTGGAAACTATGACAAGTTACACGAAAAAAATAAAATATTATATTACTTAGTATTGTATTAGTGGCATTAGTATACTAGAATAAAATTGTTAAAAATGAGAGCTTACATCTGCCAACAAACTGTCATGCAGTTTGGCAGATATAATTGTAAAGAATCCTTATTGTAATGTCTTTTGCATGAATAATTGAATTGAATTGAATTGAAGTAGAATGTGAATCAACGTTTTCTAAATATGATGGAATGAAACATCGGTCTCGGTTGACAGACGAGCATTACAAAACAACCAAGACCAAAATATAACATTTTTGATCGAAAAATATGTAGTTTTTTATGTAGACCGGCAGGTATAGCGTATCTGAGTTTCAAAGCAGACCGCATACCTACTTTGAAGTTTGAAGAACATACTCTAAAGTAAAACAACAAATAACAAAAACCTGCCAAGATAGTGCCGGGCACACGCTAAGGAGATATATTTTTTTGGATCCTAAATATATTGGTTCAGAACCCTCGGTGCGCGTGTCCAACTCGCAACTTGGCCGGTTTTTTGTGCATAATATTGTAAAGTTTATCGCAGAGTTTTTGGACGAAAAGAAGGGAAACACGGGCAAGTCAGAGTTGGACGCAGCGAGGGTTCCGTACGAACATTACATTCGAGAGAAAGCTTTTTTATGTACAAACAGTGTACAAGGTACGTAAATTTTTTTGGATTTGGAGAAGGCTCTGAATCACGCCAGGTTTGGCGCTTGTTATGTCTTTGATGGAGTAAAAACAAAAAACCTTATAAGCATACCTAACCCCCCTAAATTTTTACTTTTTCAAGTCCAAAATTATATCACATATTCTGTGAAAATTTCAACTCGCTACCTAATACGATCCAAAAGATAGGTACCAGCCCTTTAGAGTTTGGACGGACGGACTGAAAACGTAAGCTTAAAACTAAAATCCACTAACTTTCTTACTCTATGATAAAATAACAGCAGGATTTTAAGTAGAGCCGCAGGCATTTGACTTATACGTTGGTCGCTGCCACTGACATCCTGTAGATATTCTTTCTTAGATATGAATGACCAAAATGTCTGACCTTGACAATGTTACACTATGTAATTCAATATTGTATTTTGTAAGTGTACTTATAAGTGTACGTATATATACAACGTGTAAATGAATAAGCGCAAAACCTCATACACCCCAACTGATTTATAACAAAATAATTCGATTGAAACAATAATTTCATTATTTTGATGGAAGTTATTCGCATTTTAAGTTTTCAGGCAAAAACGATTTGTTATCATTTCAGCAATAATTGAAAGAGCTAGCGTACTCGTGGATACATTTTAAGAATCTTGTTTTGGTAGTAAGTAGGGTGTGTGTGCCCGTGCGGTGGATTGAGATCAAGTTCAGTAAATTTTAAATTTTACAAACAAATGATTAAATATTTTGAAAAAAATAACCTATATTGAAAACATGATAATTCGGTTTTGCTCTCGATTCTGAACAAACAACTTTCTAGTTTTGCGTTATTTCATTAACACGTATATATATATTTTTTTTTTTAAAAGATGTGTTGTAGAGTTTCTGGCCGCATATTCTCTACAACGGAACACCTTCCGATGTGGTGGTAGAGTCAAAAATGACGTGAGAAAGCTATCCACGTGATATTATTTTGAATAAAACATTTTGAGTTTTTATAATGTGATCCTGCGGCCAACGTAAGGGTTGAGACAGATTCAGATCCTTATAGTACTGTAGCCCCGGGACTTTTTAATTACCAAAAAGATTACCGATTGCCGTTTAGATATTGTTGTAAGGTAGGAAATTACTAATATAAAAACATAAGTCTTACAGATTTACCGCATTAAAAAAAATTGTCTGAAATATTTAAATTTCGAGGTTACCGTATTTTTCAATACTGTCATGTTCTTCGCCTAAGTTCAATACCCATACGTAATAGTAAGACTGTCTAAAGTTGCCATACAAAGCTATAAAACCGATCTAATCGGCAATCGGTAATCTTTTTGGTAATTAAAAAGTCCCGGGGCTACAGTGCTATTATGAGGCTATTAGTCAATGCCGCCTATATCGCACAAAAACGACAAAAACAAATAAAATCACTGTCACCTAGCAACCGTCGCTTAGCAAAGAAAACATTTCAGATTATCTATCATTTCACTACTTGTCATTGTGCCAATTTTTATTTTATTTTATACATTATTTAATTAATTAATTTATTGTTATTCTATTCAGGTCTCTACCAGACATGGATAAAGAAGATGAGGAGCCAGTGAACACCCATCAGAGCATAATAAGCATCGGTCCGCATCCAGACTGCGTGAAGGGAGTAGTCGCGTGTCAGTGCGAATTGGGTCGCGAAAAGTTGCTCACTGCACCCCCTTACAAACATGAGTCCTCGGCCGAGGCGGAAGAAGCGAGGTTGAGGTACTCTACGGCCCCATGCGCCAGGGAAACAGAAATGTACAAATGCCCCATCAGCCACATCCCAGTTACCTTCAAATCTCCTCTCCATCCCAACGAAGTGTTCAACAAAGTCTTCCCGGCTACCACGCCAGTTAAATACATGAAACGCAAACTTGCCAAATTGTTATCTGTCTCGAATAACAATCTTGTGTTTACCAAGAACAGGACCGTGCTGAAGGAAACCAGTCTCCTTTCAGAGCTGAAGACCGATGCTATGGGAAATATAGTCATCGATGTGTTCACAAAAAATTCCGATGACTTCGCACTGTCATCAATTCCTAAAGAATCTTATGTTCAAGAGTTACTGCAAGCGACTGTTCCGAAAAAGAAGACGATTCCGTTCATCGCGATTAAATTTAGAGTTCGCAATCAAAACGGAATATTCACTCGCTCTTACCATTCTATTATGAAAGTTCACGAGGTAAAAAAGAACTTAGGCGGTCTCTTCCAGATAGACCCTGATGAAATAGTTATATTAAGAGGAGATCATCCACTTAAAGATCGCATGGCTCTTTTTGATCTTGACTACGACAAATACGGAATAGTGGAAGTAGAATTGCTAACGAAGAAGAATCAGAAGCTAAATCTAGACTTATTGTACAAAGAAATACCAGTGAACGATGTTTTATCGGTCATGGTACCTATAGGCCGTAACGTGAAACACGTTAATGTTGAAATATTTTCTAAACCCATAAACAAACCTTATTTAGGGGGATTTAGGAATGTCGAAACAGGTATGTATTGAACAGAAATTGAAGAATTAAACGTCCCAGATACCTTTAAAATGTTTTATCATAAATGAATCAGTTATTAAATGCATATCTTAAATTTCAGGTACTGTTTATCACCATGCGTACACACAAACGCCACAGAAGCCGGAAAAATTGCCGCCAGAGAAGAAAACTTGTAGGGACACTCAAACGGCTGAAGAGCGAGAAAGAATTTATGTAAGCCTAACTATTAGGTACTTTTTTGGGGTAACGTACCAACGGTACCCTACTATTTCTTTCTAAGCCTATAAAATTGTCCGTCCGTCCGACCTATAAATGGCTGTATCTTTTGAACCGTAATATGTAGCCGGTTGAAATGTCACAGAATGTGAATACAAAGGTCTTCCTATATTCTATTACTTTGTTTTTTAAATTAACATCAGCCTAAACTTTTAAATAAATGTACTTCTTACTTCTGGCGGGAGAACACCTGGTGACTTGAAGTACAGCAGGTACACATACTTTAACAAGCACCAGTCTCCACCCAAAAACTCTTGTACTTAATTTAATTTCTTTTTATAAATTTTGTGTTTGTGGTGAGAAAAATAAAGAATTTTGTATTTATATTGTATTTTATATTCCAGGACACATGCTACAGTCGAGCGACACAAATGAACAACGAAAACGGATACATCCCTAACGTTACTGACAGGATTTTAGTTCCAAAACCGTACGAGACCTACGAAAAAATGATTATACGTCTGAACCATGATCACTACGCGACCGTCATTCAGAGGTCTTTCAGACATCACCAGTTCAGGCAGAAAGTCGAGAGATGGCTAAAAGAATGCATGTGCGTATAAAGTATCTAATTTTTTTTTACATTCTTATGACTCTTAGACTGTGTCGGTGGCGCATTGCGGAGAGGTATGGACGACATGCCATGTATTTTTTTCTCACACATCGTGAGGAAACCTGCATACGCTAAAGATGAAATTCGGATGCGTATAAAAAGTCCGTGAGTGTGTGTGTGATTGGTAAATCCGCATTGGGCACGCCTACTGGACTAAATAATACCATACACCTTGAGGATAAGCCTGTGCCCTGCAGTAGGTTGTAAGTATACATGCCGATGATGATTGTTCTCTTGTTTTCTTTTATCACTATTGTTCTTTTCTAGGGAGAGAATAGCAAGAATGAAGGAAGAGGACAAAATGGAAAGAGAAGCTATGGAGAGACGTCTACGCAGGGACCTAGTAACTAAAACATTTCCCAAAACACGTGAAGACTTCGACCAACTGTTTGCTATGGTAATGTAGTTGAAACGCACCAGACTTGGTCGAATTATAATAGTTTTTGAAGTGAAGAAAACTAAATTATTTTCTTTTTTCAGGTTGATCGTTGGAAACACGCAGAAATAACCAGGATATCTCAGTTGCATTCTAAAGGCCCAAAAATAGCAGAGTTCACGTTACTTCTCGATAAAGAAGTAGAATTACTCCGATGCATAGAAGACTATCGAGTACAAGTTAAAGAAGACAGTCGTAAGATCAAAGAGAAGAAATTTTTGGAAGAACTGTCTAAGCCTGTTGTATGGTACGGTCGCGATGGAAAAATAATAAAAATGGATACAGTTGAAATACAAAAAGCAAGAAAACTTAAAGAACTTTACAACGCCTTTATCAGAGATGATATGGAGGTCAAAGAACGATTAGAACTTCTAGTCGACGTGAAATTTGCTTTACAGGAATTTCGGCATCCACTTGCAGAAGAAATAATAGGGCTTCTCGACCGAGAGTGCGACCTGCTTGTCAGAAGGTGCAACGACCACCAGCTAGAATTCTTGAGGCGTAGAATCACTAGATCTATTTATCGATTGATCAAAACATCTGAACTGAATTCCAAAGTAAAGAAATGCAAAGACCTCAGAGATTATAGAAAGATGGAAAATAGCAGACTTTACTTTTGCGAAATGTGCCATCAAGTTAAGTTACATAAAGAATTTCCTTTGAACACGCAAATGAGCGGGTTCTTAGTTTGCACGTCATGTTCTTGGAAGGACGTTGGGGAGCGTCTTTGGATTGATATGACCCCTTACAAGTTTATTCTACGAGCAGTGCAACGCGATGAACGACGTCGAAAGTGTTGGGGCTCTTTAGCATTTGTCTTGCAAGAGAAAGACATATTTTATATCGTAGAGAAACTGTGGCATTCTCGTTCGGCGATCAGCGAGTGCCATGATGTTACAGAGCTGAGATTGTGCAGATGGCATGTCAGAGAGGACTGGTCTCCATGGAACTGTTTCCTCGTTACTGTCGAAGAGATGAAAGCGCATTTGAAACTCGAAAATCCTGAAGATGTGTATGACGAGGAGCTGGTTCAGAAGGTCATCACTAAGCAAAAGCAGGCTAAAGCCACTTTCGAGCAGCTTTTGATGGTGAACAAACGTTATACAGAGACTGGCAACTGGCAAGGCGTCCGCGCTCCTGCACTCGCTCGCGTCGACGGAGTAGAACCACTTTAAAACTTTTAGAACGTTTTTTAGCGATCTTGTTAACGAATCATGAATAGATATATTGTTATGTTTTAACATATTGTTGTAGTATGATAACTTTTGTAGATGTATCTTTATTGCTAATTGTTATTTAATTGGATCTTAATATTTTAAAACACCATGTAGCAAATACGCTGCAGGACCTGCTTAGTTCATCAAAATTAATGCTATGGATATGAAACAAACATTGAAATGGAATAAGAAACAAAACTATAGAAAATATTAACAGAAAAATAAAATCTATGGAACAACTGAGATTCTACGTTTTCAGTGTTAGTCCCGTAGTGAAAGTTAAGTGGTCTGAACACGGGTTCTTCAGGGTTTTGATAGGTCCCTACAATATGTATTGCAGAGAGCCAAAACGACCATTTGTCACCGTCCTTAATGAACCATAACTTAATACCTACGATCGATGGTCAGTATCTCTAAGGTTTAGTTATAAACTTGAAAATAAAAACTAGTAGAGATCAAAACTGTGGCATACATGAAAGTAGATAGGCAATCCGCAAAATTATGTTTATTGCCTTTTTGTCATATTGTAGTTGTCTGTAAAGTGTTTATTGCTTAAATTATAAAAATGGAACGAATTCTAATCTTTCATTTTAACTTATTGACCACCATGACAATAAAATGAGCCCGAACTCGAGGGGTTTACTAGTAGCCATTGAAGAGTTCCACTATCAACCTCTTGGCTCCAGCTTCAAATCAGCTCGATGGAATGACGTACTATTGCAAAGTTTCAAATCGATACGAACAATAAAAGTAGGTTTTAAAATCGGCTTCCTAGATTTCCTAGTTTGTTAGTGTGTGTGTGTGTGTGTTTCCCACTTCGACCAAAGTAATGGATATGCCCAAAGCGCGTTTAGTTGAAACACAACTAGATCATACTAAGAGAAAGGATCTCTCTTTAAAGTCCATACAACAATAAAACTTGGTCCATACAAGCCGTGTTCTTTGATACATTCCACGACACTTGTCTGTCATCTCGGTATATATTAAGTATACCTGTCATTTGTTTTAACTTATTTTTCTGGTTTGAAATTTTCGCGTAAGGCGCGGGATACACATAAGCGGCATCAGGTGCGGACGAGGTGCCGGCGAGGCGCCCCTCATTACGTGTTTCATATGAATTGTTTACAATCGGCGGGGCTCGGGACATATTCAAGCGGTGTGGAGTATATGTCACGCACCCTACCGCTTCTATACAATTAATATAAAAGCGGCGCCGCGTCCGCGCCTCGACGGCACCTCGCCCGACGCCGCTTATGTTTGGCCCACACCTAAGGCCTATCCCGGTTACATGCAGATGAAGCTAATATAAGCATGTTAAAAACATGTGCCTACACCTAAACCTACACTGAGCGGGACCCTAGAACGATGCGAGTATGTAGTAAATTTATAGAGAATGCACACAAAAAAATATTTAGTTAAATTAGCAACAAAAAACATATTTCAACTATTGACGCGACGTCTGCGTTGGAAAAGCAAATGATGTGATACGTGTATTAACCTCTTATCTCGTCTGTGGAGATTCCAGACACAAAAGATTTGTTATTGCCTTAGTCACGGATCCGTGACATCCACAGACGAAGGGTTAATCATCAAAGCAAATCATAGTTTTACCACAGAGTACTATGTTTTACTGAAGGGACACCACGGGTGCCCAGTGCTAATTGGTGGCAAGTCATTAAGAACTACATACTATGAAAAAAAACGCATATTTTATTTAAATTGTCCTTCTTTTAATAATTACACGTAATACTTTATAACATAATTACACGTTACATATACAATAATAATTTCTCAAGATATCAAACTCTCGTGATAGTCTAAAACAACATAATATTATATTCAAAACACAGGTGTGATATAAAGGTGAAATTTCATAACGAAATGCACTTCATGGGCTACACTTAATTTAATACATATAGGTCAATAAATTACGTAAATATATTTAGGCAAAAAGTAATAGCTGTACAAACACGAATGAATCTCCCTAATCTTTTAAATAAAATACATAGATCCCAAAAAAACACAGTCTAAAAATAGACTGATTCTACGAAATAAGACTGCTACATATTTCCAACATAAAACCTTAATAAATAAGTAAAGCTGTCTGAAGATGTCGACAAGTAAGCGGCAACGAGGACCACTTGCTATGTTATTCCGTACAATCGTAGAAAATGGTATAAGGAATGATATATCTATTCTATTGTTACAAACATTAATAGCTCGATGGCAGAACTTCATTTTGTAAAACAATCAGTGCCATGGAAACAAAAATTTTTGTTAATTAATAATTATATTTACGAAAAAATTTCATAAAAGTGTCGAACCGAAAGTAAATTAATATTAAGTAGTTCCTGTGCCTCAGCATTTCATATTTTATAACCTACACATCAAAAGTAAAACGTATAAATTTCCACAAACGGACAATCCACAGAACATTAAATAATAGGGACAATCAGTCAGACTATTAATAAAGTTTTAAGAACAAGAAACGGATTACAATTATAATAATATCATTCATTCGCTGTCTTACTCCTATCAACTAGTGGTTAAAATTCCAACATCATAAATTGTCCTATTTAATTTTTACCTATGCATAAAATCATTCTCTCGTTTGCGAGCAACTAACGTCGTTAGAGTTTGTACATTTTACACGCACAGTCACAACTTGCACGAATATAGTTTGATCATGTGATATGCGCCGGCGTAGTGCGATGCCAGCTCATAACGCGGCGCGCGCATGTGTCGAGGGTCCTCACACACTCGGATACACGTAACTGTCCCTACTACTAATTTACTCAACAGAAAACCAACTATTCATACTAGCTAAAATTTATATACAATAAAGAATTGTGCCTCATTAGAACGATACTCTAAATTTGTAAACCCTCAGAGCGGTATTATACAAAAAAGTGCAGACACAATATTCACATAAAAGAATACGATATCTATTATACACTTATTCGACTATTTTTGCACTTTTATATTGCCAGTTCAGTGGCTTAAACTCGGAATATCTCAATTTAATTAAGAATTTATAACCCATATCCATGATCAACGCAACTAATGAATCCTTAACAGTGTGTGAATATTTACAATGTTTTAGAGAAGGAAGAGGTATCGATACAAAGAGATTGAGGTACCTACACGAGCCGTGTGCAATCGTCAATTCACCTATCGCAAAGGTAATTTACTATTACAAATGGCATGGAGTTACATTACTAGGGTGAACTTACAATGTACAGGAATTTTAAGTGATTTGCAATATTTACATGGAGTAATTTCATGATTTGGTTTAATAAACTGGACGCTCAGACAAGATCCCGCTGTCTTTGTGATGTTTTATCCAAATCCCTGACAATTGATAGTGTAATAAAGTGTTTTATTAATTCTCTTTTATTTCTACCCAGAGATTTCTAATAGAACAAGAATAACCAGGCGATCGGTTTTTTTTCCATAAATCTGTAAAACTGGTCAGAACATGCAAAATCTCAATACTCAATAATGCGTAGACATACAAACATACACTACAATTCAGTGTCAAAGCATAACATAGTAACAAACTTTGGTCAGTCAAACTTGAACTGAATTTAGTTCTAAAGGCTTGGTAATCAATACCTTGTCATGCATCCAAGGCGGTTTTCAGTGATAGCCGTCGACTTCCATTGAGGAGGACATTCGGTCGGAGCTCGAGGTGCTATTGTAGTTCATGCTATAGTTGAGGTTACTTAGAGACATGTCTTGGGGCACGTCAGAGGGCGAAGTTTGATTGTAATAGGGGTAGGTGTTGGTGCTGTAAGGGGCTGCCGGCGGCTGGGGCTGGGAAGGTCCTTCTTGAACCTCTTTGTCGCTGGACTCCATGTATTGTATGATCTTGTGGGTCGCTTTCACGTGCGCTACTATAGCCGCTTCAGCCTGGAACAAGTAGAGTTACTATTGTTATTACAGTAAAATCAACAAAAGCTATCAATGATACATTTGTACAGTATTTATTTTGATCAGACGGTGCCGGAAAACGTGGCTCATTGACAGCGAGTATTGTGATATCACTTTTTTGAATTTCACATCTATTCGATTGTATTTTCGTTTGTACATTTTGTTACTAAATTTAAGCCTTTTTTGTAATTCATTATAATATGAGATGAATTTCTAGTATCAGTCACCCGATAAAGAAACACATTTTGAAATTTTGACTTTATTCGCGAAGACCGACGCGCCATCTATCGATCCCCTAGAAAACCACTGGAAAAACACTTATTGGGGCTAATACTTTCTAAGATAGATGTACACCATTTCCTAGTAGATCAACTGCCAACTTTATTGTGAACATATTCCAGGCACAACTCTTCGCAAGCACCCAGGTCATCTCGAGTTCTAAACAAGTGTACTTACGCTGGCGGTCAGTGAGAGGAAGTCGTAGTACTTCTTGAGCGTGGGCAGGAGCGGCGCGTAAGAGGGCACTCTGCTGCGGATGGTGGCCGCGTGGTCGGCCGACACGACCGCCATGTTGCCCAGCAGCAGCGCTATGTACGCGCCTACCATCGTGTGCTCCATGTGGGTGCCAGCTCGCGCCAGCACTGCAATGTAATAAATTGTGGGTTATTCACGTAAACTAGCGATTTTAAATAGCCCCATAGATGAACAAGAACAAGACATTCAGGGCATAACACTGGAAGTTTTGAGAAGCGTTATGAAATATGCTTTATAAGGGATGAAATTTGCATTGACGTTGGAGACCATCATTTGAAGGATATCATAATAGGAAAAAAACATAATAGGATTTATATGTAGTCGAAAAAGTATATTGCATTTTCTCTTTTCTTTAAAAAAAAACTGATTCATTATTTATGCGCCAACCAAACTGTAGTTGTAGCAAGGGATCTTACCACCCCGCAAAGTATTGTTGTCGTGAGTCTATGTATGTGAGTCGAATACATATAAAAACTGTTAACCGTCTACAATCTACATAGCGGTAATCGTCCGACAATCTGACTGGTGGTTGGTGGACCCTCAAGATTGCTTCAAAAGTATAATAGGAAATTTCCTATTCGCATTTCGAATAATCCTTTCTACTTATAATTTATCATCTATTGTTAAATGTGAATGTTAATAAAATCAAACAAACTTACATTTGGCGACCGTTTCATCGATGTCATCTTGCGACTGCTTCTTCTTGTCTTTTTTATCCTTTGCTCCGTCTAGTAAGGCATCGGTATTTTCTTCCGCCCGTCTGTAATACGAATAATATTATAAAATTAAATTATCGAATCGTAATTATGCTTTAACCTTGCTTGCTACAACTGTCCGCTGAAAATGGCAGTTGTAGCACTGCAACCAACCCTCTAAAGGCGCCGCAAGAGCCGAACGCGGAATTTGTATGAAAACTTCGGCGCGGACGATGCAGCCGCGCTGTCATTTCATACAAATTCCGCGTTCGGCTCTTGCGGCGGATATGTGTGCTTTCGACTAAGAGACCGATCGCACAAGCGATTTTTGAGTGAACTTTAAAAAAATAATTACATAGAAAATGACATCTCACTTGCTTAGTTTGTAAAATGTGCATTTTCCAAATTGTCTCATACCCTATGGAAGAAGGTAGGACCCGTCAATTTTGGGTGGACTCTGAAGATCCTCATTTATAGGGCCAAGATAAAGTTGACAAACAAAGTTTCATTGATTTACAAATTTTGCCTCCAAACGGTCATTATTCAGCTTACTTTACCCATACTGTAGTAGTTAAAACAAAAAAAGGAGACAAACCACATAAAAAATAACATACGAGATTTCTATTCTAAACTACTTGTTTAATAGCTGTAAGCTTCCCAAATAAAATAAAATAAAATAATAAAATAAATGTACCATAAGTTCAGTGTATTCATTAAACATAACAATAAAAAAACGAGTCTAACAACTTGTTACCATATAAAAATAAGCGCAATGAGTCAGCGACCTCATAGATCTGCACCATGGTAGGGCCTCTGGACCGTAACGAGGTCACATACGCCATGAGTAAATCTCTTAAGCAACCGCTAGATGGCGCCTATGATTTAGTTTTATAGTACGCTGTGGTTTATAGTTTCAGCCGAGTTCCATTCCAACGATTAGCTGGTCTGTAGTAAGTAAAGATTTTCTAAAAATTCTACATCGTCATTCGCGGCTCGTCCTTTATGTATGTAGCCGTCTCTGTTTCAATAAGTAGAAATATTTATCTGCAACCTTAATGATTTTCGATTTGAATTGTATAATGTAGTTAGTTATAGTTATGACTAAATTTATTATTATTAATACAGGGTGTTCGGGTACACCAGTTGCATCACTGTAAAGGATGATTGTATCCATGATACTGAACAACTTTCCCAAAGAAAAATATAGGGAATTCGCAAACATTTTTTTCGACTTTTCATACAAACGTTCGATCAGCTGATTGCATTTAGTATGGAAAGTCCAAATTCTTTTTTGCGAATTTCCTATATTATTCTTTGGGAAAGGTATTCAGTATCATGGGTACAATCACCCCTTAAAGTGATGCAAATGTTTATCCTAACATCCTTTACAGGCTCAAACTTAATATACAAGCTGACGGCTTTTTAAGGGGATGATCAGATTAATCAAACTGAACTCAAAAGGGGGTTTTCTGTCTAGTCGATGTATGTTGATGGTATTGAATTCTATATTCTCCCAGCCCAGCATTTAGTCAAACAGCGTTTACTACCAGCAGCGTACCATAAGCTCCGTTTGCGTTCAAGTTTCTCGGCAGGGAGAGCAGAATATAAGAAAGGTTTTTCCACCACTGCAACTCCAGTAAGCTAGGATGAACAACGGCAACCGCTCCCAACACCAGACAATGGATGAAGTTCAGCAAGCGCAGGGGATCACTCTAATCTAATCTCTAAAAATGGTTGTCATAATTCTCATTTTTCGACCCATGTTCCATTGGGAAAGTTGTTTATATTCGTGGTCTGAATACTCCCTTAAAGTTATGTTAGTAATTAAAAACTAGTGGAGTATAAGTATCTAAAATACAGGGTCCACTTTTTTAAGGGGATGATCAGACCGTCAAACTGAACCTACTCTATGGAACCAACATCGAAATAACAAAAAAAAACTCAGATGTTCCATACATTTGGCTGGTGTAGGTTTGCAGTTTTGTATGGAAGAGCAGATTTTTTTTTTGCGATTTCGATGTTGGTTCCATAGAGAAAGTTGTTCAGTTTGACGGTCTGATCATCCCCTTAAAAAGTGTCAGCATATCAAAAAGGACCCTGTCTGAAAATACACATTTCGATAGTATTGCTATCCATAGCTCCATCAATATGTCTCGGATAAGTTTTCGTCTTAATGGTCCCTAGAAAAAGAGGAATCAAATTTAAATGTATACCTGGCGAGGTCGACCCGCTTGTAAAACAGGTCAACAATAAGGTCGAGCGCTGCCAGGCTGCGAGATATGATGTCGTCCTCGTTGTCAATCCTAATGCGCGCGTTGAACAGCCGCTGCGTGTTCACGTCGTTGTTTTGTACCAGGTTTATTAGCAGCATCAGTACCTGCGAAGGGAATTAAATACATATAAAATAGTTCACTGACTGACAGACAACGTACAGCCTAAACCACTGAAGATAGAAACATATTCAACAGAGAATGTAGAGGTGCACTAAGGTAAGGACGGTAGGAAAATTTTTGTATGGAAAATCGTATTTCTTCGTTTGTATCCGAAATTAAATAATACATCCATGTCATCATGACCATCCATTTAAAGTACCAGAATCTAGTCCAGACTTAACATCCATTGGTTACAAACCTTGATCTTGGGATATATGTATAAATTAAGTGCGGCGTGTTCCTAAGGTGGCAATAGTAACACCACTACGTCAACCGTGAGTGCATTTCGCCCACAAAAACACATCAAAAGAAACTGTATCCCTTCGTCGCCTCTTACAACACACATATGAGAAGAGATGGGGTGGTGTATTACAACCACGGAACCATACGGCATCTATCATTCTAGCTTTTTAGACATGATTAGTTGATAGGAACTTACACAAACACTAAATTCAAAGTTTCTGTTGTCAGGTATAAAGTTTCCTTGGTTGTTCAGCATTATGAGGCAAATCTCCATCACAGATGGCTGCTCGCCCACCACCTGAGCTCCAAGAGAACCTGCAAAGAAAATAACATTTAGTCAAATTTTTATCTTAAATACTATGGAGACAAAATCGGGATATAATGCGTTGTTCCGTGACCCATTATCATGGTAAATTAGGTCCCAAAGCTGTCTTAACTGTTATGACAGCAACTTACACTGACCCTCACGGTGCTCCTATCCGAAACTTCACAGATACTTTTTCGGCAATCTCTCACGACCACCTAACACCTCAGCTATTCAATTTACGCCCCTTAATATGACAGCGTTCATACCTTCTGGGCACCTGGTCCACTAGTTCGGCAGAGAAGGAAAAAACATTGTGGGGAAACCTGCATACACGAGAATAAATAAATATAAACCAGCACAATAGATTGACAAGCCACGACTTACAATAGCCGTCCCCCAAATTATAAATGTGAAAGTGTCTGTCTCTTTTCACGGCTATGTTGCTGAACGGATCTTGATTGAACTTAGCAGAGTCTGCATCCTGTCCCTCTAGTTCTAGTATGATATCTTTACTTGCGTACGACGTGCCTTTACTGCATAGAAAATGACGTGTTCCCCCCGCTTTTCAAAATCATACTAGAGGATGCTCAGCAGGTAAACTTGCTTGTGTACTGATACTGACCCGTGTTGCCGAAGGAGTGCGACAGGTTGACGAGCACCTTGACGGCAGGCAGCGCCGCGTCGAGCAGCGCCGCGCGCAGCGGACCCGAGCCGCGGGCCTCGCCCGCGCAGCGCCGCAGCAGTGCCGCCAGCGTCCGCGCCGCGCCTAGCGAGTCGCTTAGCAGGTACAGTTGGTTGTCTTCGTTCATTTGCGTTACCTGTCCATTAATATCATGTACATTATTCAAGTTAGTTCCGGTAGTTGTCGGAGAAGAATAAGGGTAGACAGATTTCTTTCAATATGCTAGAATTATGTGAAATTTAACTTTGCTATAATTGCACTCTGATAAAGTTGATGTATGTAAAAAGTTCTCGAGGAAGATTTTAGTGTAGGCTTTTTAGTTAGGGTAGGCTTTCTCTACCCTTTCTTTGTAGCAATGGAAAGAGACTTTTTATAAAAATCTAGTAGAACAATCAAAGTAGGTATTCACATGAATACAAATTCCCAAAGACTCACATTCTCCAAGACCCTCATACAGCGGTCAGCCTTCCTCAGCACGTCAACCTGTGCGTCGGTCCACGCGCTGGCCGGGGACTCGAGCCGCCCCGCGCAGTCCTGTATCGTGCGAACTATGTGGTCCACGCCGCCCAGCACGCGCAGCTCCTCCTTGAACCACTCCCCGGCACGCTTCGACGTCAGCGAAAGAAGCGTCTCCATCGCTAGGTGGCCCACCTGACAAATGTGTGTTAGGTTATGGTAATGATATATATATTTTTAAAGTTTTTATTAAAGAGTTTGGCCTGAGGCCATCTCGCTCTCTGGGTACTGAAAAGTTTTAGCTTATTTTTGAACAGATTTTCCATCATTAATATTTGACTGCAGTTTCATAATATAACACAATACTGAAATCTAAACTTTATTTAAATTAAATAAAGTTTGAATCATCGCAATTATAATTATACTAAACACATTATCCTTAAATTGAATTCTTAAAGTGGTAGGATATTAACGGTTGAATGAATATAGGAAAACTGACAGAAATTTTATTCTCTTTATATTTATACAAACGCAATCAAACAAATCGAATAAACTTTCCGATTGCTTCTTTATTCGTACGTAGCAATGGAAAAACTAAAATAAATAATTAATGTTTCACACCATAAATATAGTCAATTGTTTTAGCACGCTTAAAAAGATGGTTGGTAGTTGTGGCGGTATTTCTGTCCAGCCCATAAGGGATTATGGTGGTAAGATTATGTATGTGTATGTATGCTACACATTCTCTAGCAAGTATAGCAGTCCTGTTAAATTATAGAAGATTAAAGTCAGACAATTTTCTTACCGTAATATTATCTAAATCCAAATGGGTAGCCTTCCCTTGGCTTTTAATCTCTGCACAAAGCTCCCTAACTCTCTCTTGTGTCTTGGTAAGCTGCGCCGAAGTCAATCCGCAATCGTCCAATGCGTTTCTGAAACGAACAAAATTGTTAACTACAAAGAGGTATGTATCCAGCACAGGAACATTGCCTATTATAGTATAAAAAGCATTACTTATGTTACCGAGCTCAATCCTATTTTTAATTTAGCAATAAGGTTACTATTACAACTATCTATCTAAGAACGATATGGTTTACGTTATACTGTGAGAGTAGCAAGGCTGAGCGGCATAGCAATGGCGTGCCTAATCTCTCTTTCACTTTACAACAAAGCAATAGAAAAGGCACGGGATAACCTTGTCACCAACATGGTGCTATCTGCTAATATAGGGTTCTTCTTAATATGCTGACACTTTTTAAAGGGGATGATCAGACCATAAAACTGAACAACTTTCTCTATGGGACCAATGTCGAATCCCGAAAAAAAAATCTGCTGTTCCATAGTAAACTGAAATCTTACTCGACCCAATTGTATGGGACATCTAATTTTTTTTTCTTTTACTGTCAGTACATTAAGTTGGACCCTGTATATTATCTAGTCTGAAAATGTTTAGGATACGAGCGGTTAACCGCGATTTCGTCCGCACAAAATACCAGATTTTAAGTCAGATCATAAGCTATCAAACAAAAAAAGTTTCATCAAAATCGGTTCAGTCGTTTTTGCGTGATACTGTTACAAACATACAAACAAACAGACATACAAAAATTCTAAAAAGGGTTGATTTGGAGTCAGGGATACCTAAAAACCATATTGTAATCTTTTTCTTGTAAATATCTTCAATGTACAGACACACTTCTATTACAGTTTTATAATGTTTAGATTAAGAAGAGATATAAAGAAGAATTTTGTTATTGCGCTGTGCTTAAGGCTTGACCAATGTTCGAAGAAACTAAAGCACAGAGAGTGCAGGCATGGCCTCATTAACACAAAAACAATTGAACGCGTGTGCTAAGGTGGTTGTTAAAGGTATTTTGAGGTGGTTTGATTATGTGGAAAGAATGAGCAAAAGTAGGTTGAAGTTCGAAATTTATAAGGCAAAGTGCGAACGGAATAGTTAAAACGGGTCGCTTTAGACGCACTCTGCTCAAATCGTACTTCTTTAGTACAAAGTAAAATGTACCCGGAACGGACGAGCATGTATTAAGAGATTTATAGATGTTGAAGAGGCGAGGAATGTGTGTATGAATCGTAGCATGTGGCAATCTATTAACTCTGCCTAACCCAGTGGTGCATAGGCGTGAGCATATACAGGATCCAACTTAATATGCTGACAGTTTTTTAAGAGGATGATCAGACCATGAAACTGAACAACTTTTTCTACAGGAACAACATCGAAATCGTGAAAAATAATCAGCTGTCCCATGCAATTGGGTCGAGTAAGATTTCAGTTCACTATGGAACAGCAGATTTTTTTTTCACCATTTCGACATTGGTCCCATAGAGAAAGTTGTCCAGTTTGATGGCCTGATCATCTTCTTAAAAAGTGTCAGCATATTAAGAAGGACCCTATATACTATATATTCATAGAACGCGTTTAATCGCGGGCAGACATTGCGTTTATTAATAAAGCAATGTTCTAATTTGTATAAATATGCTGTGTTTAAATTTATCAATAACAGAATTTGCTTTAAAAGTGTGATTTGTAAATCATTGATTAATCACGTGCGCCACGCGACGAAGGTTAGACAGCGAGGTTATGCACTCGAACGCACGTTTTTTATTGTAATTTAATTGTAAGCTATTTATCTGTCATAATTGTTTACAATTATAAAGTAGTCTAGTAATAGTAGTATAGTATTTCTGAAAATGTTAGACAGGGTAGAGTATTAAAATTGTATGTGCATTGTATTACAATGATTGAATTTGGGTTCTATTTTGCAGTTCCTAACTAGGTTCATGGTTAGAATATCTATCTGTAGTATAATATGTAATTATAAAACTAAGAGCTGTTTTAAAAAATTACAAGATTCAATTGCGAATTGCAAGTAAGTGGGATAGAAAAGAATTTCAGCATTTTCAATGTTTTAGTTGCTTTAAATTACTACACGTACCTAGGTTTGTGTAGTTTAGTCTCGGGACACTTTTTTCGAGAATTTTGTACTAGACCCGGTGCCCATAGTATTCTACGTCAATCGGCCGAACCCATCAATTCCATATGGACGACGTCGATGGCAATTAACAATATGATTGTAATGAGGTGTTCAGAACTTACTTATGAGAGACATCAGACTCTAGTAGATTCAGCATGAGTTCAAGTGATTCCCGGTCCAGGTCCATGTTGAGACGGTCTTGCGACAGCACGAACATTACCGTCGCTGTGCATAGGCCTAAGCTCTGTAAATAAACATCACATTTTAGTCAGTTTCAGTTAACTGCACAGATTTGATGCCTTTTGCTTTAACTACTGCAACAAGTTGGTATGGAAGACTGCCTAAATTGCGTATTTAAGCTTTGTTATGGTGTAATGATTAAATAAACTTCAGAGTGTAAACTAAACATAAAGCTGGAAAAATAGTTTAACAAGTGTAGTGAATAATATGTCTGCTACTTATACATAGTTAGTGAACTGACGATACATAAATATAGCACAAATGTCAAAAACTTCAGAGTGTGAAGCGAAAGACAGGTAGACACAAAGAACTGAGGAGCGCAAGGCATATCTTTTTCCTGGACATATTCATCTTTTCTTTCCCCCTATATTTTGTACCATTCTGACGCTAATATTTATTTTCTCAACAGCAATACGGTAACACAGATAAATTTAAAATTTTGCTAAAGCCATTGCCCTTAGATTACTATTGAATCAGTCTCGTCTCCAGATATTGTCCATACTACAAGTAATAATAGGCAAGGCAGGCAATATATCATAAGGCAAGTTTTTTACCTGGTCATTAGTAGCATCGTGTAGCGCGCTGAAGAACTTCTGCACGGTGCCGTGCGCCCGCAGGTGCATGCGGAACGCGGGCGCGGTGCATTTGCTCGCCAGCGTTATGGCCGACAGACAGCGCGTCGATATCGGGTTGTTATCCTGTACAACCACAACGCACAATGTGAAACACACATAACCTTCAATGAAGTCAATAGCTTTATTTACAAAAGAAGACAGATGAAACTACCCATAGTTGAAGTCTATTTTCATGGACACATCGTTCAACTATGGGTCATGCTGACACAAAAGAAGAAAAGAAAACCGAGAAAAATCATAATCCCTAGTGTTTCTGAGATTAGCTTCTACAGACAGACAGGAATAATATGACGGGCTCTTTAATTTTTATTATAATATGTGTATGATGGAATAGAGAAGGCACAGAATGGTTATAGGAATCTAGCATATGCTCACGACTATATTCCCCGAGGGGGTAGTCAGAGATATTCTGAAACCTCAGAACCACGTTTCACCAGTAGTACCGAAACTCTGTCCAGTGTGACGGGGAGTGAGCCCGTCGCCACATAATGGTCAGTTTGTACAATACATGCCTCGAAAAGCCAGTGGTGTTACAAATCGTACATAAATTCTGAAAAAAGCTGAAAGTAGAGAAAGTCCTTATGAATACCAAAAACTACTATTGAGCACACTGAAACTTCAAGCAGAAAAAATAGATCTACTTATACATAACATGGGGACTTTGTTTAACCTTATTACAACACTCATTAGTAAGTTAAAATGACTAGTTTAAGAATCAGCACCTGGAACATAAATGGCTTAGCGCCAAAGAAAAATGAACTTAAAGCCATGCTTATTAATAACAAGGTTGATATTATCCTGATATCTGAAACACACCTGAACGATAGAAAGGAATTCAAACTCGAAAACTATAAAGTATACTGTGCCAACCATCCAGATGGCACCTCCCATGCGGGAACAGCAATAATCATCAAAGATAATATCAAACACCATTTACATAGTTGTGTTCATGAAAATTATTTACAAGCCACTACTATAACAGTGGAAGACAGAGCTGGAACTATAAATGTAAGTGCAATATATTGCCCTCCAAAATATAAAATTACAGAGAAAATGTTTACTGACTTCTTCGGGTCACTGGGACATCGATTCATTGTTGGTGGAGACTGGAATAGTAAGCACACACAGTGGGGCTCCAGAACCATAACCACCCGAGGGCGGGAACTACATAAAAGCATTAGGCAACATAAATTAAATACATTATCGACTGGTGAACCCACGAACTGGCCCACCGATCACACTAAAATGCCAGACTTATTGGACTTCTTTGTTATCGGAGGACTGTCCGATATTTACTATGATGTGGAGTCATGTCTCGACACCTCATCTGACCACACTCCTATCATAGGAACATTCAGTGCAACTGTAATGTATAGGGAACCACCTATGACACTCTATAATCATAAAACTGACTGGAATGCATTTGCTGAGTACCTAGAAACAGAAGTCAACCTAAAGGTCAATCTAAAGACAGAGGAAGATATTGATGAGGCAACATTCTACATCACTAACAAAATTCAAGAAGCAGCATGGCGCTCTACATCCCATTTAAAACCTACAGTCAGGGTAACCAACATTCCCTATGGAATACGCCTGAAACTGGAAGAGAAAAGGAGGCTTAGAAGAAGATGGCAACTTAGTAGACTACAAGAGGACAAGAGAGCTCTGAACAGAGTCGCTAAAGAGTTAAAAACAATGATTGAAGAAAATGAAAACTACACATTTCAACAAAAACTATCATCACTTTCTGCTACCAAAAATGACAACTATTCCCTGTGGAAGATAACAAAAGGCTTTAAAAGACCACAAACTTCAATACCACCCATTAGATCTGCATCAACTGAGCCATGGGCTATAAAACCTCGTGATAAGGCTGAACTGTTTGCACAATATCTATGCAACACTTTCACCCCAAACCAATCTACCATGGATAAATTTGAGGATGAAGTGAATAGAATCCTAAACAGTGATCAACAGATGTCTCTCCCGCTAAAACTAATAACACCTAAAGAACTTTACAAAACAATAAGGAGCCTCGGTAACAAGAAGGCACCAGGATTTGACCTCATCACTGGTGAAGTTCTAAAAAACCTCCCAAGGAAAGCAATAGTGTTTCTTACAATTCTGTTTAATGCCATCTTCAGAATACATTACTACCCAAAATTATGGAAAGTATCCCAAATATGCATGATAGCAAAACTGGGCAAACCACCAACTGAGCCTAGTTCGTACAGACCAATAAGTCTTCTTCCCACCATGTCAAAGGTATTTGAGAAAATCTTTCTGACTAGACTAAAGCCAGTACTGGACGAGGGAAGTATAATTCCAGACCACCAATTTGGATTCCGGGAGGAACACTCAACCATCGAACAAGTACACAGAGTAGTCAACAAAATAAGGATGTCACTGGAAAGGAAGGAATACTGTTCGGCTGTGTTTCTGGATATACAACAAGCTTTTGACAAGGTTTGGCATAAAGGACTCTTATTTAAGTTAAAAAACTTGCTACCTAATTCATTCTACATGATATTGAAATCCTACTTATCGGAAAGAAAATTTCAAGTAAAGGTTGGGGATGAAATATCCAACCTGTACAATATACAGGCATCGGTTCCTCAGGGCTCGGTCCTCGGACCGGTGCTGTACTGATTGTATACAGCAGACCTTCCATGCACCGATGGAGTACTAACAGCTACTTACGCTGACGATACGGCATGTCTTGCCAGTGACAAGAACCCAATGCGAGCTACTGAAAAACTTCAAGCACATCTTATCAAAATTGATCAGTGGCTGGAAAAGTGGAGAATTAAATCTAGTGCAACAAAGTCAAACCAAATTACTTTTACACTACGTAAGGGAGATTGCCCGCCTGTAACAATGGGAGACAAACAGTTGCCACACCTAAACTGTGTAAAATATCTCGGGCTCCATCTGGACAGAAGACTCACCTGGGCAAGGCATATTAAGGTAAAAAGAGACGCAGCAGATCTGCAAATCAAGCGACTCAATTGGTTGATGGGACAACAATCTACCCTCTCACTGAACAACAAGTTGCTTGTATACAAAAGCATCATCAAACCTATCTGGACATATGGCATCCAACTCTGGGGTTCTGCCAGCAACTCAAACCTAGAGATACTCCAGAGATTCCAAAATAAAACACTGAGATCAATATCTGGTGCGACCTGGTTTACAAGGAATAACGAAATACATGAATACCTGGAATTCCCAACTATCAAGGAGGAGGTCAAAAAGTTTTGTATAAGATACAAAAAAAGGCTCAAAGGACACACTAATAGATTGGCCAGAAACCTGTGCAATCATAATCAAATGACACGGCTTAAGAGGTGGCATGTACTGGATCTCGAATAGAGATAATGAAAAAATGGGCTTGAGGCTTGATGAAGAATCACCCATAGATGAAACTCACAAGCAACATAGAAACAATCTGATTATGGCCAACGTTGGCCGATTGCAGATGAAATTAGAGAAACAAAAAAAAACAAAAAAAATTCTGAAAAACTCATTGGTACGAGTCGGCCTGGACGGGGATCGAACCATCGCCTCCTGCACGGCAGGCAAGGTTACTCGCCACTGGACCACCACAGCTTTTTTAGCCAATCTGCTTATATATATGGTCCTTTTTAAGATAGGTATGGTGACACTTTTTTAAGAGGATGATCAGACCGTCAAACTGAAGAACTTTCACTATGGCACCAACATCGAAATCGTGAAAAAAAAAACAGCTGTTCTATACAAAACTGCAAACCTACTCGATCCAAATGTATGGGACAGCTGATTTCTCGATTTCGATGTTGGTCCCAAAGAGAAAGTTGTTCAGTATGATGGTCTGGTCATCCCCTTAAAAAAGTGTCAGTATATTAAGAAGGACCCTGTATATAGGAATCTGCTTATCGAAATTCCCATTGCACGCGAGGCAGATTAACCTTTCGTCTGTGGAGATTCCAGACACAAAAGATTTGTTATTGTCTTAGTGTCGGATCCGTGACATCTACAGACGAAGGGTTAAGATGATAGTCAGACAATCATAATTATTTTAGGAGAAACCAGACAAAAGTTGTAATTAGAAACATTTCACTCTAATTTGGGTGATATTGCCTAAAAATTTCCGTCAAAGAATCCCCAATTATGCCAGCTGTTAAAGAAAGAACCAAACATTTTCATCAGGCTTCCAATACAAATTCATGTGAAAACATGATCAGCTGTTTCTCTAAAATTGCAAATAGTATGAAAGTTCTACCTGTAATGCATCAAGCAGATATTCCACATCATCATTGAATTCCTGGAATTCTCCAATTTCCTGTATCTGATGTGCCTTCTTCACGTTTCTTACGACTGTGTAATACTGAAAGAAAACAGTGTGTATTATTACTTTATTCCTAAGGCATACCTGTGTAACTTGAATAATAAGTTCAAGTGAAGATATTTATCATTCACCAACCTACAAAAATAATCATTTATCATTAGCGACCAATGACACTTTTATGGTAGATAATGATTCTGTCTAAACACAATCAACCAAATCAAAAGGGACCTTGAGCCAGGCGTCCCTTCGACGTTTGTTTTATTTTAGTTAAATATTTTCATGAAATTAAATTGATTGTTGGATTTAGGTACAAGTTAATCCAAATGCGCCGAAAACCGTCTCGTTTTAACCGTAAACGAGACGGTTTTCGGCGCATCTGCAAACGAGACGGTTTTCGGCGCATCTGCAGACGAGACGGTTGTATCTCGACACAGTATTATCTCGACTCAAATGTATGGGACAGCAGATTTATTTTTATTTTTTCTCCACGTTGGCTCCATAGTGAAAGTAATTTTGATGATCTGAAAGGAAAACGCCCAATCCCGTTTCGCCTACAAAACTGTTAAATTTGAATTTTATAAGAAATACCATAATAGAAAAGGATAATTTCCATTTCCTTGGGAAGAATTATATTCCTCCTATTTTGTATAATTTTAGCTATTATACTCTTTGTATTTGTTCTTTGATCATACTCATTCGTTAGCTGTGAAACGATTTGAATCGAAAACATTTCGTCATGTGGGCAATGTCTTCTGAAGCTCCCCCTTAAGTATTACTAGGGTGTTTTTTTACATCCTGTATGATGGACCAAAAAGAAAATGGACAGAAAACGTAGCATAGAGGATGTGACAAGGACAGGCGTGGCCATCAGAGGAACATAGACCGGCATAGCCTAGCATGCAACCCCGGGAAAATGACAAAAATCTAGACATACCTCTGTCTTTGTTACTTTGCATATGCGAAAGCAAGCACGCATTATGGTTTTCTCCTTTTGTCATTTTGTCGTGTGTCGCATGCTAGGGCTACAGGCTACATACAAATTGTAAGGCTCACCTCTTTAGCTTCCTTAGCACACCTAACACTGGTATATGGCTTGACGGTCTCCGTTGCTTCCGGCCCATCCACCACCAGGTCCGGCGCCCTGTATTTTGTGACTCTAGTTAGTTCCTCTGGGACTTGATTTGTAGGGTTTCTGGCTTCTGGATTCTCTGGCTGCTCTGGTCTTGGAGTCTCATTCCCTTTCTGGAAAAAATTATTATGTTGTTCAAATAAACAAGGCAAATTATGTTGATGATAGGACTATTAAGGTGTACCTATCTATAGGGTCCTTCTTAAAATGGTGACACTTTTTTAAGGGGGTGTCAAAACAGTCAAACTGAGCAACATCGGACTCGCGAAAAAAAACAGATGTTCCATACAAAAATGTAAACCTACTTGAGCCTATTGGACAGCAGATTTTTTTCGCGATTGTGATGTTGGTGCCATAGAGGAAGTTGTTCAGTTTGATAGCACACCTTATTTTGTTCCTCTTGTATTTTTTCTCTGTATATATTTTTGTGTAAAATAAAGAATATTTGATTGATTGATAGTCTGATCATCCCCTTAAAAAAGTGTCAGCATATCAAGGACCCTGCATACATAAAAATAAAACCGTTCCATGACAGACTGACAATGCAAAGCCTAAACCAATGAAGATAGTGATAGAAACATGAAATTAGGGATACATAGTCAACAGAGGATGTTGGGTGCTCTAAGGGATTTTTCCTAAATCAGCCCCCATGGTATGTAATAGGGTGTTGAAGTTTTCCGAAATCCGCATGGATGATGTTATGGGGTACGCAAACTTACTATAAAATACCTTTCCCTGTTTAAACAGAGCATTGAGCCAAAGTTTTCTCGAAAGGGATTATGGTTGTGAGCTTATGTGTATGTATGTAAAAAATTTTACTTTCAATATTGAGATATGAGAAATGTGTGTTCCATGAGTGGCACCATTTTCATGACACTCATATAGTTTACTTGCTAATGAAAAGGGACAAAACAGGGTGAGAAACTCCATGCTTAAAAAAGGGTGTAACAAAACACCCTGGTAATACTTATGGGGGTGCTTCATACCATCAAACTAAACAACTATGGAGCCAACACCGAGAAACAATAAAAAATCTGCTATTCCATACAAAACTGCAGTACCGGCTCGACTCAAATGTATGGGACAGCAGATTGTTTTTATTTTTTAATCGGTGTTGGCTCCATAGTGAAAGTTGTTCAGTTTGATGGTCTGAAGCATCCCCTTAAGTATTACTAGGGTGTTTTGTTACACCCTGTGTTCTTGACATAAATATAGGATTTTCAGGTTATCCCAACCTTAATTATTTATGGAAAAGGGTTTACTTCTCTGTGGAGAGTTCAGGTCTGTTTTGTCTATGATGATTCCTGAGTTGGCGTTTTTGATGGTGAACATTAAAATTTTTGTGCTTAGCTTTAAATTATTAAAAAGTATCTAAAATCTATTTAAGCGTTGTTATTTCCATCCCCCATAAATTTTCCTTTCAGCAAGGCAATGCTCAAAAGCTAAGTGATAAAAAATGTAGGAGTCTTTCTTATCAGTTACTTAATTCAATAAAAAAATTATGACAATGATTCATACAATAGTAGTAAATATGATCAAGTCAACATTGCATGTTAATTGCATTGAGTGGTGGGAAAGATAAGTCAGTTTTTCTACATTACTTTTATCAATGATGCAAACAGAAATTGTTCTATATACTCACATCATTTGCCCATTCATGTCTGTAAAGGTGACGTCGTTTTCTAGCAGGTAGCGGTGAAGGATTGTCATTGACCAGTGATTTGCTCTTGAAAATTGAACCCTTCTTCTTGGTAATAACTAACTTGACACTAGGTTTGTCTTCCACATGATCATCTAGTTCACCCACTTCGTGTGGAGACTTGAAGACATCATCCTGTTGTTTCTGTGATTCTTCTTCAGAATATTCATTGGGGCAACTGTTGTAAGCTGAGTCAGACGATTGCGTATTAAGGTGAGCATGGCTTGGAATTTCTTCCGGATTTACTTCTGGTGCAGTACTTTCTGCGTGCATGTCTGTGTCTTCCGGAGCATCCTGATCATTACCGTCAGAATCTTCATGAAGATCATCCTCTTGGGAAGTCTCTAGAGGAGCCTGACTGTATTCAGGACTTGAATGTTTACTTTGGAAATGTTTGTGTTTCTGTTTCTTATGAGGCTTTTTATGCTCAACTGACTTAACACTCTCACCACCGGATAAAATGTCAATTAAATCACTCTTTTCCACTTGAGATTCCACTTCTTTTTCAGTTTCTTGATGAGCCTCTGATGCGGCTAAAGCGGCAGCCTCGGCTATTGCAGCTTCATGCTTCTTTTTAGCTTTCTTACCTTCTTTTTTAATGTCACTCACAGTTTTAGTTCCCGTTTTGATTACTTTAGATGTGACAGCATCCAAGTAATCATCGTTTTCACTGTAATTAACATTGGGCCTATTTCTTCTAGATCTTCCGGAACTCTCAGGGGGCTTTGGTTCTGGTGGGGGTTCCTTAGGTTTGACTTCTAATCTAGGAGACTTGATGACTGAACCAGTAGAGTCTAGCTTAGCCAACTGTGACTCTATGTCATCTACAGGAGGCTGTTTGGTCCTTAGCTCTCTATCACTCTCTGAAGCCGGTGATGCAAGTGTCTTGTAAAGCTCATACGCATCTGAACCCGGTGCAGGAGAACTGGGTTTCTTCAAAGGTTCATCATCAGAATTTTTGTGATGTCGTTTATGTGATTTGTGTTCTTTTTTATCCTTTTTCTTATCTTTTTTGCTTTCACTTAGAGCACCACATTTTATTGTTATTTTAAGACCTTCGTGCTTTGGTGAACATATTGTTTCCATTGCAGGACTCTTTTTGTGATCTGACCCAATGTCGGAGTGAGTGTCCATAGATGAATGCCGATCTGAACTAGGTGATGTGAAGCCTTCATTTGAGTCTGTGCTGACAATTCTAGATGTACCTTTAGATATCCTTAACACAATCGGAGGAGGTTTACGTTCATCATTAACATCTTTGCTAGTGGAAGGACTGGCAACATCAGCTTTCACAGGAGTGGGACTTGGCACCAGTGGACTCACTTTAGGTGTCGGTACTTTAGGAGCAGCAGCCAGAGCCGGAGCAGGGAGAGGGACCGGGCTCTCGTACCGACTGAAGTCAGGTATAGGACTGTTGCTGCCATCTTCCGCATAATTTATCACTTTATTACGATTGCGGACCAGGTAACGTTTGTTAGGCGGTTGAGTGCTGTCACCGGGCGCTTCCTCCTTTCTGGAGGCCTTAGTGGCCACAGTTTTCTTTGCTTTACTCTTCTCAGAGTTACGTCTAGGCAGTTCTGGAGAAGATGAATCTCTATTGTATGCTCGACTTCTCTTAGTTTTCTTCTCTTTATTGGAGTGTTCTGGTGACAGTGGCGCTGCAGGTACGGGAGGGGCGTAGGTGATTTGTGGAACGGGCGGGTATGGCTCCGCATTGCGAGACTTGAAGAACTTTTTAGGCTTCGGTGGTGCCTGCTCTGTTTCAACCGCCGGCACTGTCAGCGGACTGTTCTGGTCTTGTACTGGCTTTTTGACGGAACTACCTCCAAATGCTGAAATATAAAGTAAATATTTTACTCTTGCATGACTAGAAAAGAAAATGTTATCAAATTGATACTTTAAAGCAATGATAATGTGATACAATAGTAGTAGAATAGAGTTGATATGTTCCATAGTGCATAAAAACTCAATTCTGAACTGGATAGATACAACTTTCACCAGGTCTATTGAGTTATCTAATGAGATTCTAGTTGTACTTGATGTTTGGAAGTTACATTCAAGCTCAAACCTACACACAAAGGTTGCACAAGTTGCACAATAACGAATGTTCTCTTACCGTAAGGCGCGCTTCTAATAGATGTGAAACTGGTGATGCCCCACTTGCCGACAGTTCCCGCGGAACGGGCTGCGGACGGGCAGTTACTGTTCTCTCTAAACAGGGCACTGTCCAGCGGCACGGCCACGCTGCCGCTTCGGCCTCTGCCCCAGCGCGACATAATGATAATTGCATCAAAAACGATGACTCTTGCACCGTCTCGCCAAATCAATCGCTCCTTCAAATGTCAAAATCAAAACAGCACGTAGCGCATGCCGACTTTCGAAACGTATTTCAACTTCATTCACAACACAATACTTTGTTGCGATCACTTTACAACAATTTCTTTACTTTCTCCGAATGTAACGAAAACACAACCCAAGATAACACACCCGCCATTTTTACAGGAGCGAAGTACTTTTCCCACAAACGCATTCGGACATGAATTAGAGAGATAACACCTTGATCACTTGGGATAATTAGCCGTTATAATTACCGATTTTCTTTGAACATCTGAGGTAGATAATTACTGTTGATTTTAGCATAAAATAATGATAAAGAGGACACAAAATGCGATGTTGTCATCTCATAACACCAGTGACCCGCGTCAAACTAGAGGTGAGTGAACCAATATTTTAACAGGAACGGCGTACTTCAAATACTCATTGGAAAGTAAACGCCTTCGAATATATTTAAATGATTATTATTTTCCCAAAACGTTGCACATGTTTAAAATCTATATTTAATTATAAAAATTTAGAAATAAACGTAAAACGGTTTCCGTCGTATTTTTGTAAAATCCATATCTAATAAAGTATCTGCTACTGATCTCGTGATATCGTGTTCCACCTCTATTAATTCCTTGTTACAGCGCCATCTATGAAGTAATGACAATACTAAGTGAAAGTAAAACGTTTCTTCAAGCTACCAATAAACAATCATAGATGGCGCCACAGTCTTTCAATTCAAAGCTGACTCTCATACATTTTTGATAATAAGCAAAAAGTGCATTTATACATACTGATAATAAGCAAGTACCTTGCAAGAACCTTTTATTATAAATTATTATAATAATATTTACTTGAGTTTTAAAATATAGTTTCTCCGTTGGATTTAAAATTAAAGTAATGGCAGCACTTAATAAAAAAATATAAAAAGCCAGAGGTTTGCTTGGCGCCATTGCTCTTGTTGTGTTTCGTGTTATTTGAAATTCGTAAAAAGTTGGTTTTAATGATATTTGTGACATAATTTCGTGCGGATTGTGTACCAAACAGTTGCGTAAAGCGACCGACGTAACAGGAATCTCAAAAAAATACGATAACAGAACATAAGTTTTGGTTCAAGTTAACTCGTACATGATCATTTAGGCGGCAACGCGCGAGCTTACAAATCGACCATAGATTCATCGTCATCTATCATCCCATCATCAAAATAAAGAATATAAAGGAAAAAAAATAACGAATGGCTCAAAAGGACTAGTATCCAGAGCCGTTAAAGACATTAAAAAAAATATATAAAAAAGCCATTAAAAAAATAAAAAAAGAATGTTAAATATTATTTCTGAAACTTTTATGGCATTTTTAAAAACTATTTTCGCATTTCAGCCAGTTTTGAATAGAAATTATTATAAAACTGTAAGAATTGTGTCTGAAGACTGTACTGCAGGTACACATGGCGACACATCAAGCTACGCAAAACCAAAATAAGCTGGCCGCGCAAAGCTAGAGTAACGTATAACGTCGCGCGGCCAGCTTAATTATGTTTGTTTTGCGTAGCTTGATGTGTCGCCGTGTGTACTTTGAAGATATTGATTACGATATCGATTTTATGTTTTTTAGGTGTCCCACCCTCCAAAAGAAAAAGATTACAATAGGTATAATAAATATGGTTTTCAGGTGTCCCTGACTGCAAATAAAGCTTTTTAAGAATTTTTGTCTGTCTGTTTATTTGCTTGTTTGTTTGTGTGTTGGTTCGGGCATCACGCAAAAACTACTGAACCGATTTTGATGAAACTTTTTTTCTTTGATAGCTTATGATCTGACTTGAAATCTGTACGTCTGGCATGATACCTCCTCTACACGCGCGCGACGCGCCTTCGCTGCATAGAAAACATCCTGTTCCCGCGCTTTTCGGAGAGCGAAAGACGTGCTTGCCGCGACATGGTAGTATGGGAAAAACGGCCAAGTGCGTGTCGGGCCATGAGCAGGGTAGGGTTACCCGTCACAGTATACGGACTTAGAAGGGGGCTTTTTATTTTATACTACGGTTTAACGGCTAATAAAGTCTAAAAACTATATTTTGCAAGTTGGTCGACTAATACTCGTTAATTTGTAAAGCCTACTTATACTCTATTCAAAATAACAACGAAATTTTAAGGCTATTTCAATTACAGAAACAGAGATTTGAAACACTTCCTCTTGTAACCGACCACGTGATAGGCGTTCCCACAAAAACTTTCACATTGTTGTCTAAAATAGATTAAGCTATTTAGCCGATAAGCAGATGTATACGAAAATGAAAACAATGCAACTCTTCAAAAAGCAATTGACTGGCTGTCGATCAATAATTTAAAAGTAAATATAAAGAAAACAAAATATATGCAATTTAGAACGCCTAAAGCACAAGTACCCAATTTAAATGTACAACATAATAGAAACTTATTAGAACAGGTCAAAAATACTAGGTTTTTGGGCATAACCTTAGATTGTTACTGTAGTTGGAAAGAGCATGTAACAAATGTCTGCTCCAAAATTAATAGTTTTGTGTATGCCATGAGGCGAGTAAGTCAGGTTGTATCGAGAGAGGCAGCCTTAATGGCTTACAATGGATATATAACTTCTACCCTTAGCTATGGGATTATTATTTGGGGAAATTCATGTGACATACAAAAGGCTTTTATAATGCAGAAAAAATGTATACGTGCCATTTTTAATCTTGACCAGACAGATACTTGCCGTCCATATTTTAAAAAATGTTGTATTTTGACGCTTCCATGTTTGTATATCTTTAATGTATGTATATTTGTACACCAAAATGGACACTTCTTTCAACAAAATCATGAGGTCAGCAATACAAATCTACGTTCACAATATAAAAACAAAATATTTAAACCAGCATCAAAATTAAAGTTAGTTGAAAACAATGCATATGTTATGTCGATTAAAATGTTTAATAAGCTACCTGATAATTACAAAGAACTAGAGATGAAGGAATTTAAAAAAAAATGTGAAATCATGAAATCATTGTGGAGAGGGGTTTCTATAGCGTAAGAGAATTTCTAGAGCATGAATAGCAAATTGTAAATCTTTGTTAATTTTTGTTTTTGTTTTGTTCATTTAAATCTAATATGTTATTATTCAAATTATTGTAAATTTTAATTAATGTTTAAATGACTATCATAGATTGAATTTGTTATTACAACTCTTGACATAATTAATTTAGATTGTAAGACTTTGTGTAAATGCCTGCAAAGGTAGGCTTCAGTGAGACTAATCACTGCAAAACTTCTGCTAAAGCTTGTACCTGAATCCATACACAATAAATTTCATTTCATTTCATTTCATTAAATTTCATTTCATTTCATTCATTTTCTTTATATTTATTTGATTATGACTAATTTATCTTAGATAAGGAGTTAAGTCAAGTCAAGTCAATATAGTTTATTCAATATAGGAGCTTACAGCACTCTTATCAAACGTCAAATCTTTTTTAAAGCTACCACCGCGTCGGAACGTGTTGTCGCTGTAGAGAAGATGCGGCCAGAAACTCTACAACATAACACGACTTAATAACTATTACAATATAAATTCTTAAGCTAAAGTTATGTATACAATAATACATAGTCTATTTAATAAAATAATTGATACTATACAGTAAAGTAAATAAACTATAAGCTAGTGACCTAGGGAGTAGGATATAGGTTATAGGATAAATATTCGTTCGGGTTCATCGCAGATAAAATTTAGGATACTAAGTTCTTCTAAAAGAGCCTGAGTTGCTGCATCATAATGTGGGATTCTAGACGATCACATTTTTTGGCCAAGTTTTTGTTTTAAGTTAGGATAAGGTTAGGTTTCGCTAGCAAAAGGATGGAAGGAAGTTCGCTAGTTAGGCTAGGTTAGGTTGTTACACGCTCACTTATTCTTAGAAAAGCTTTAGTAACGTCCAAGATATGTCGGATAGTATATGATGTATCCAACAAATTAATTACATTTGGTAATCAGAATTGGCCAGAAAGCGAAATAGGAATCGGAAAATCTCGTCGTCCTTATTTAGAATGAAGTATATAATTAAAGTATCTAAAATAATTATTTTTAGATATCTACTTTAATTATAAATTTAGGTAAGTATTAACTTAGTTTTCTTACACTGGCCATAAAATTAAGTATTCAAAAAATATCAATAGTCAATTCCCAACGTACCCACGCTACTGGGAATATTCCCTTGTTTCAATGGAAAATTTAAAGAACTTTCGTATCAAACGAAAATTTGATTATTATACATAAACAATACCTACCTAACTAGTAGGTACATTTCTTTCATTCTATTTTTTATTTGTGTAGGGAGACTGGGGTCAAATGAACCGCGGGTCAGTTGAATTAGTGGCGATATCTCGGAAACTACGCAAGCTATCTATTTGTGTGTTCCATCAACACACTTAGTTTAAGCGTCAAAAGTACCTATCAGTTAGCATACACAGGGTGTTAGGGTAAACAGTTGCATTACTTTAAGGGGTGATTGTACCCATGATACTGAACAACTTTCGCTAAGAAACCTATAGGAAATTCGCAATTTTGTTGTTGACTTTTGTTGGCATTAGTATGGAAAGTTAAAAAAACTGCGGATCTCCTATAGGTTTCTTAGGGAAAGTTGTTCAGTATCATGGGTACAATCACCCCTTAAAGTATTCCAACTGTTTACCCTGAAGAGCACGCGGTCGGCAGAGATAAAGTTTCCGGACCCTCATGGTAAATATTTCTATGTCAAGACATTAAGAAAATCTGTAACTCAACGTTTTTAGGGTTCCGTAGTCAACAAGGAACCCTTATAGTTTGGCCATGTCCGTCCGTCTGTCCGTCTATCCGTCTGTCCGCGGCTTAACTCAGAGACGCTTAGTACTAGAAAGCTGTAATTTGACATGGGTATACATATTTATCACGCCGACAAAGTGGTAAAATAAAATCATGAAAAATATTTTTTAAGGGTACACGAAAAGTGGGTATGCAATTTTAATTTTTCGATTTAGGGATCCGTTAGCGAAATATTAAGCTTTAAAGTGAACATTTTTGTAAGAGTCAAGTGTTTATTTTATGTTAAATTAAATTAAACATAATTTGAATTAAATTATGTTTTTAGAGTGTAATACCATTAACAAACGTAACCGATTGTGGGCCTAAAAATAAAGTGACTCTTTTCGCGTTGCACAGCAATAAAAAAATTTGTTAGACATCTAAATGATATTTAGAGTACTAATAAAAGCTAACTTCACAGCACTACTGTGGCCAGATTTATAGGTACTGTATCAACATTGCTGCTTCAGCTGCAGCTGGCACCCAAACGGTTACGTAGCATGACCTTAAGAGGATATGTGAAAAAAATAAGATTCTTCAAAGCATCATATATCATGAAGTACTAACAGTAGGAGTATGATTTTTGGACATGTGTAAATTGAACACATAATTGAAGTTTTGATTAGAGCCAAAACACGATTAAGAGACATTTTCTCGATAGAAAAATAAGCCAAAGTAGCCTCCGTCTTTATCGATAAACGCTTGGAACTGCTAAACAGTGAATAATAGAAACACGAGACTTGAATTAAAAAAAAAAGAGATTGATATTTTATAAATTTTGATTAGAGCAGAAATGAACTTACATAAATAGTAAAATCACAATTAAATAAAGTTTGTTTTACGCAAGCGTCGTTTCAGGCGCGCGCGCCGCCCCATCTCTTTCTCTCGCATCAGGCAGTAATATAAGCTATCACACGCCCATTTCGCTTCAATTATTTTTCGACATAGGCCCTTAAGCGATCTTGAGTTTTATTAAACCTTCCACTTGAAAGTGGCACGAACTTTGTCCATTTACAAATGAAAGAGATAAAATGAACATGAGTTTCAGGCCTCAGGGCTTAAGTTCAGAAATTATTTCCTTCTGAGAAATTGTAGAATATGGTTTTCTAAAGTGGGAGACCTTGCATGTCGTGCAGGAGGCGATGTTTCGATCCCTATCGAAGCCGACTCGTACCAATGAGTTTTTCGGAATTTATTTACGATTTGTAACACCACTGGCTTTTCGGTGAAGTAAAACATTGCGAAGAAACCTGTGTGCTTCAATTTCGAGTTATGTATTGTACCCACTGTCCATTACAAGTGGCGACGGGCTCACTCCTCGTCACACTGGACAGAGTTTCAATACTAGTGAAACGTAGATGTTCTGAGGTTTCATAATATCTCTGACTACCCCTCGGTGAATACAGTCGTGAGTATAATACATGCAAGTGGAGACTTGTTTGCAAGTCTCCACTTGCATGTATTATATGCGTACAGACCGAAATCCGCCGCGCAAAAATGCGACCAGCACGTCTAGCATGATTTCTCTACTTGCACGTCACTCGGCTTTTTCCCATACTGCAAGTCGCGGCAAGCGCGGCTTTCGCTCTCCGAAAAGAGAAATTTCCCCAAGAAGAGAAATCATGCTAGACGTGCTGATCGGTAAAATATCTCTCTGTTATCCAGGTGAGTGGGGTTATAGAGGAGACCTTTATGCTATAGGTAAAATATTATAGTACTGTGGTAATATACGCTTTATCGAAGGCTTGTTGGATATCTAGGAAGGCGTAAGAGCAGTAAGAATTCCTTCTGACTCCTTTCTATCTAGTACATATTATTTTCAAGTAAGTACCTACTTATGTGTTTTTAGGGTCCAGTACCCAAAAGATGAAAACGGGACCCAATTTATAAGCAGACGCTGTTCGTTCGTCCTTCCGTCTGTCTGTCCTACCTGGCTGTAACTTGTGAACTGTCATAGCTTAAACAGTTGAAATTGCGTGCAGAATGTGCTTTATTATAGAGGATTTGCAAATAAATAATAAAAATGTCAAAAAGTTAAAAATAAAGGTGCTGGGTCCTCGCACTAGAAACTAGTTGTAATCAACGTTTTTACTTCTCCCTCTATCGTAAAAACGGTAATACATACAAGCGTCAAACATTGTGTGATTATAGAGCAAACTCTACAGTATAACAACAAATAATAAAAACCGGTCAAGCGTGAGTCCGTCTTACGCTATAGGTCCTAAAAAAATTAAGTTAATAGTACGTTGTGTGGTGGTGCGGTACGGAACCCTCACCTCGGTGCGCGATTAGCCCGACTCGCACTTGACCGGTTTTATTTCTTTTTTATACATTTTATAATACCATAGATCAAGTAAAAATAAAACGCGTAAGTAAGTAGGTATAATACATACATACCTAGAGTAATATCTAGATTATTCGAACACGTACCGTGGGTTGCCATCTTTTAGAGGGGCTCATGAAATTGGCAAGGTCGTAAAAATAGCGGTCGCCCATTCGTCGATCCGTAATAAAGCTGGAAGGTCCCGGCGACCCGCGGTTTATCCCCACACGGACACTTTAATAGTTTTTCATTACTCAAGTAGACGCCCATAAAAAAGAGAATAAAGTCCGTGAAGAAAATTGCATGGCTTGCATAATGCGGGGCCTAGCGATCATAAATTTAACGCAAAATTGGATCAGGAAATTGTTCGTACGGAATTATTTATGGCTATAACAATGGGGACTAGTCATAAAATAGGTCTTATAATTCGGTATGGTCTCCACATCTGTTGTTGTGTCTTGAGATGTTTAGTATGTTTCGTAGCAACGCATTTTTTTAACAACGATGGAATGGGTGAATGTATACCATTAGGTACCTACGTATAATCAAAAAGTTAGCCCGGTTTGCACAAACAAGTATTTAGGGTTCAACGTATTTAGTGATAGTTCTGTCTTTCACACTGATCATACAAATGACAGTGAAAGCATCATATTTAAACATGATTAAGCCTAAATGCTTTTTGGTGCAAGCCAGCCTAAATTGAATACCTATATGACCTACGTTGGTAGATCAAAGGTCCGAAATGTATTTTATGCGATTGGGGTCTTAATCTTAACTAAGTAATTATAAAACTGTAACATTAGTGTGTGTCTGTACATTGAAGATTTTCATATTAAAAAAAGATTACGATATGGTTTTTAGATGTCCCTGACTCCAAATCAACCTTTTTTAGAACTTTTGTCTGTTTGTGTTTGTGCGACCAACACGCAAAAACTACTGAACCGATTCTGATGAAACTTTTTTGTGTAATAGCTTATGATCTGACTTAAAATCTTGTATATAATTTGTGCGGACGAAGTAGCTGGTTAATATCTTTATTGGTTATCAAACAGCAAACGACTTACATTCTAATACAAAAACATTTAAATTTTGCTGCGCCAATTACATGATAACACGTTTTAAAACTTTTTAAGGTGCAAAGGACATAGCATAGCATATACTCACGACTATATTCCCCGAGGGGGTAGTCAGAGATATTCTGAAACCTCAGAACATCCACATTTCACCAGTAGTAACGAAACTCTGTTCAGTGTGACGGGGGGTGAGCCCGTCGCCACTTATAATGGACAGTGGGTACAATACATGCCTCGAAATTGAAGCATGCAGGTTTCCTCACGATGTTTTCCTTCACCGAAAAGCCAGTGGTGTTACAAATCGTACATAAATTCCGAAAAACTCATTGGTACGAGTCGGCCTGGACGGGGATCCAACCATCGCCTCCTGCACGGCAGGCAAGGTTACTCGCCACTGGACCACCACGGCTCTTATCTCTCTGATAAAGACTGAAGAAAAACTACTATGACGAAATTCGAAGACAATTAGGGATCAGTTGCCTGAACCATTATTATAAAATGTTGCACAAACATTTAAATGTTAGGATAATGGGGAACTTGCACCAAAATTATAATGATAAATTATCTTAATAATTCAATAATAATAGTTGTGAATAGAACTTCTTAAATAAAATGTTTTAGTAATAGATTTATTCTAAAGTTTTTATTTTTACGAAATATTTGAATTATATGTTACGTGGATCTGAACGTAATTTTAAACACCGATCAGCGCAAAGTGACGAAGCGATTAGCAACTTGCGTGCGTTAGAAGAGTACGGCAACATATTATAGCGGATGATTTGTGATGAGCTTCACGCGCGCCCCATAAAACAATCAACTGTTTCATACTAAACTGCAACGCTTACTCGAATCAAATGTATGCAACAGCATGACAACAGTGCTAAATTTTTTTTACTCCGATCGGTTTGCTCCTATAGTAATAGTTGTTCAGTTTGATGGGTAGACTCTTAGTTTAAAAGGATGCTAATGATATCAATTTCACTCTGTATTGTCAGTGCTTCTGTAACACGCTCTTCAAATGAGTTTCAACTTTCAGTCTTTTGCTTTTAATAATGAATGATGCATTATGATGAAAGCCGTGGTGGTCCAGTGGCGAGTAACCTTGCCTGTCGTGCAGGAGGCGATGGTTCGATCCCCGTCCAGGCCGACTCGTACCAATGATTTTTCGGAATTTCGGATTTGTAACACCACTGCCTTCTCGGTGAAGGAAAACATCGTGAGGAAACCTGCATGCTTCAATTTCGAGGCATGTATTGTCCCCATTGTCCATTATTAAGTGGCGACGGGCTCACCCCCCGTCACACTGGACAGAGTTTCGGTACTACTGGCGAAACGTGAATGTTTAGAGGTTTCATTATATCTCTGACTACCCCCTCGGGGAATATAGTCGTGAGCATATATGCATTATTATTAAAAACAAAAAATAGAGAAACTTAGTGTTGTAACACTTACTCAAAAGAACCAATAAGGCTCGGTCTGTATAATATATTATATTATAAGAAGAAATATACTATTATAATAGCGATATGTTGCATCGATGCTTAATTGCTTATCCAAGACAACACTGCCATGGACGATATTTTTTTGACCTACGAGGCTGAAATAGTACATTACGATACGAGTGACCTAAGTTGCCCATTATTGCACGGCGTGAAGTTAGCGCCCGAGCGCAGCGAGGCATTAATAGGCAAGTTTGGTCGCGAGTATCGTATACTATTTTATAGCACAAGTGACCTAAACTCGCCCCGGACCGATGGCGGGGGGGGGGGGGGGCGGCAGCAGGGGGGTTCCCGAGGGATGACATTGCTATTTTAAAAGAAACATTGAAATGAAAACAGCGTTTCAGCGTTTTTCTTTGATTTCGTCGCTGTCACTTTTTCTACAACAGGAAGGTTCTTGCAAGAGAATCGCTAACCTATCCCCTTCTTGTCATTTGTTTCCTGTGCATTTCCAAGCTTCAAACGACATTTCAAAGGGTTTTGTTTCATTTTTTTACATATGTGAAGGTAGTCACAGAAATAGACAACTTAGCTCCCGGAAAAGCGTGCGTAAAGTGCGGGTTTAGGTCACACTGTGCTATAAAATCATTTTAGAATGTATACTAACGACTATATTCCCCGAGGGGGAAGTTAGAGATATTCTGAAACCACAGAACATCTACGTTTCACTAGTACCGAAACTCTGTCCAGTGTGACGGGAAGTGAGCCCGTCGCCACTTATAATGGATGATTTTATTAGCAGAGCTATAAATAGGAAAACATCGCGTAATACGTGGATACAGTGTGCCTACTACGATTCCATAGTTTTCCACAAGTCTGCTGAACAATTGTTTTTTGAAGACAAATGATCAGTTTTTCACTCTCTCTGCTCTCTGCATACAAGGTAGACTCTCTCCTGAAGACACAGTTGTGCCTATTTACTTTTTTACTATCTACGTACAATACTTACTGCGTACAAGCTTTTTAGAGGAACGTAATAAATAATTGAAGCAGTCGGTAGCTAGCAGACACGTTCGCAATAAACATAAAAAGGCTATACGGACGACCGCGATAAAAAGTGTGTGCACATAAAACTCGCCGTTATTTGAGTACCTATTTCTTCGTAGTTTCCTAGCTTATACCTACCTAACATGTTTCTTTTATAGCGTGTTTCAAAGTAGAATGGGTTGTGACTCTACGGCGGGGAACGATGTATTTTTAGGGGTAGCGAGTGCTTCAGTGCTATTAGTTCAAAGTGTACAAATTTAACAAAAGTTTCCAAATATTATTGGTTAAGGTGGTTGCAGAGTTGTCAATTTCATACAAAAGTATGACGCGTAATACGCGTAGACGGTACAATTGAAAGTAATATTTTTTATACTTACAGAAAAATAGTTTAGTGAATGTAGATGCCGCGTATCAAAAAATATTTGCAATTGATAATATAATTATGAAAATATAAAGCTTTGAACTTATCCATAGAAAATTTCAAAGCTTGGTCTTCGTAATTATATTATAAATTGCAAATGTTATTTAATACGCGGCATCTAGATTTTTTTAAACTATTTTTCCACATACAATTAAATATTACTTTTAATTGTTCCAGCTTCGCGTATTACGCGTCGAACTTTTGAATAATATTAACAACTCTGCAACCACCTTAACGAAAGGTTAACATTAACACGTTATAGCCATCATAAGATCTGTGGTCATATTGTGACTATGCCTTGAAGTTGTTGACAATTATGTTCCAAATCTATTATACCTAACTAAAACAGAAAGTCTATGCCTAAACTAGATTATTGTAGGTATTATTAATTGCTCCAATATCGAAACACCGATTTTTTTTAAATACTAACCCACGTGGATATGTATAAGTAGGTAATCTAGTAGGTATTTCTTTTTATAAGGCCAAGCACTCAGGCTTGCAATTTTATGATCGCGTTCCCATTATCTCACCCTCGCTTTACCATTTAGAAATTACATAAAACTGTACCTACATAAAAGGGAGAGGGTCCTGAAACTGATGGGAAAATATAGATCCCCTGAACTGATTAGTTTTGGTTTACGTAGCGATAGTAAAACGGACGTAAACCGCTAATTTGTGATTTACGATGCCGTAAATAAAGACTGTTTGGTTATGTTGTGACAAAGGAAACTGAGACATTCGAATCAATAGCCACAGTTTATAGCAGATTGTAGAATTGTAGATGCCAAATCTTGTTTTTGTGATGGAATTTGATTTGTAGTCTGATAGTAAAATACAGGGACATTGAAATCGCGAAAAAAAATCAGCTGTCCCATACATTTGGCTCGAGTAGGTTTTCAGTTCTGTATGGAACAGAAGATTTTTTGTTCCGCGGGATCGATGTTGGTCCCATAGAGATAGTTTGAAGGTCTGATCATTCCCTTAAAAAAGTGTCAGCATATTAAGAAGGACCCTATGTAGTTTAATAACGGTAGAATAGTAAGTATTATTACAAAGATCTCCAGAGCTATGAACCCCTCAAACGGTCATAGGACAGAAGTGTCATAGTATTTTTTTTTGTGTTTCGTAGTAAACAAGGAACCCTTATAGTTTCGCCATGTCCGTCCGTCTGTCTGTCCGCTGTGGCTTAGCTCAGAGACATTTAGTACACTTACTAGAAAGCTGTATTTTGCATGGATATACATATTAATCACGCCGACAATACACCGACTGGTAAAATAAAATGTACAGCAACACACACACAGATCTCAAAACCTGCGAATTAAAAATAGATTTGCTCCACCGTGTACTAAATAACATTGTTGGCTCCAGTACAAGAAAATATATAACAAATTACCAGAACACAATCTAAAACCATAAATAAAGAAACGCACTTTATAAATAAAGTTTGCAATTTTTATTTTAAATTGTTTTTATACTTTAGATGAATATTTGGAACAGATGACTATGTTTCATTCTACCTATGTCTATAATATTTACTATACCTACGAAATTTCTATTATGCCATTACATATACCCACAGGGGTGTCAGGGTAAACAATTGCATTACTTTAAGGTGATTGTACCATACTGAACAACTTTACCTAAGAAACCAAAAGGAAATTGGAAAAAAAAAAATTTTTGGCTTTCCATACTAAATCCATATGAAAAGTTAGCCTACTGGTAATTCTTTATCTTTATTCAAATGTATGTTCTGTTTTAGTGTGCAATAAAGTATAATATAATTAAATTGAATTGAAAAGTCAATATTTATTTTTGCTTTTTAATTTCCCTTGTGTTCCAATGGTATAGTTTATTATTAGCATGAGTACGCCTACGCATCGCCATAAAATCAGAAAGAAGAAAACTTGTTTTCTTTTATATTATGTAAATGGCGGTAATGTATTTTTTTTAGTCCAAGTGTCGCCAGAGCGTTGAAATCTTTGCGTGTAGTAAAAACTTTTTTGATTCTCAAGAACATTAATTAAAAATGATGAAGTAAGAAGCTTAGCATTATGTGGAGATGATGTTTATTGATTGTGTAGAAAGCTGATATGCTTATAATAGAAGTATCTAATAATTATTAATCATTCTTTTATTTATTAAACATCGTGATGAAACCTGCATGCTTCAATTTCGAGGTATGTATTGTACCTACCCACTTAGGTAATAAAGGAAAAATATTATATTTTCGAGGCAAAATTTGTACATCAATGAAACTTTGGTTTTAACTTTATCTTGGCACTAGAAATTAGAATCTGCAGAGTCCACCCCAAAATTTAGGAGTCCTACCCTCTTCCCCTACCCCCTTTCTCGAAAAGATTCGGAGTATTTTTGAGCGCTCATAACTCCATCCTAGATATTACCTGTGAGCTCAAATTTTCAGGACAATACGTGGTCATTACTTTTATAAAACGTACCTACCTAATTTCGCCGAATCTCCTTGAGAAAAGGTACGGTAGTAGAAACGGGTTAGGGGGAAGGAGGGTAGGACCCCTAAATTTTGGGTGGACTCTGCAGATCCTCATTTCTAGTGCCAAGATAAAGTTAAAAACCAAAGTTTCATCGATGTACAAATTTTGCCTCCAAACGGGCATTATTTAGCTGACTTTACCTGTACTAACTGTCCATTACAAGTGGCGACGGGCTCACTCCCCGTCATACTGGAGTTCGGTAGTGAAACGTGGATGTTGTGAGGTTTCAGAATATCTCTGACTACCTCCTCGGGGAATAAAGTCGCGACCATTTGCATGCGTGCAAAAATTGTTAAATAATTTTTATGTGCTAAGAATGTTTTTAAAATCAAATAATTTTTTTTTAAATTTTACCCTCTAGTACCTATAAACTTAAAATAACTAGGCATCTGATGTTGTCGATTCTGTTTCCAGAATAGAGTTAGAAAGATGGAGTTTGAATGATTTTCTCGCGTCCATTTTTGCATTTAGAGAAAATTTGCAAAATAATGTAATAATTAAATTAATGTTTAATAAACTAGATGAATAGTAAAAAAATGTCTACTATCCGTAAAACATATAAAATAAATCCCAAAAAAAGCATGATATATTTGCGACTATGTTACCTCCTAGGTTTCCTCACGATATATTCCTTCACAGTTTGAGAGGATATTTGGTATTACGTAAGCTAGAAAAACCCATTACATTAAAAACGTGCAGATTCGATCCCGGACCCATCTGATACTTCTCCGCAACGCGCCACTGACGACGCTCGAAATTCTATTTTTTTTGTTTTCATGGAGAAAGTTGTTCAGTTTTATGGTCTAATCTAAACCACAGCCTTTACATATTACTAAGTTCACAAATATTATAATATAAGTACTAAGGTGTTTTGTTACACCCTGTATACCTCTTATCAAAAGTCAAACCACCGGCAATAGGAAATAAATTACATTGCCATATACGATTTTTAAAAGTAAATAAATTATTATTTTTAAAAGGTTTTAAGGCATTTAATTCGATATTTCACAAATTTTCGGCCAGCATTCTATCAAGGAGGTTTTTGTTAAACGCTATGAAGAACCTATCTAATTAGTACTTACTGATCATCGACTTAACCTAACTTAATAAATTCAGTTCAGCCATGTTTTTTTCCAAACCCACCCGATCGCATCCATCGTCCGAATCGATTCGAAATGTAACATGTGTGCACGCCTTTATAACAATGGTGGCAGAAAGAACGACCCTGATTGGTCGACAGCGCCGGAATTTCTCCGTGTGAGAGCGCGCATGCGTGAATAAAAGCTCGATTCAACATGGCTGACGGCTATCCCGAATTTGATTGAAAATTATTTCAAAATGGTTGCAGATGTCAGAAACGAGAAGGGATTCTGATTGGTAGAAATATTTTCTTGACGTTATGTTATTGGAGAGAAATTGTTGTGAGCCAAGCGCTGCGTGGATGAATTTGTTTATCTGATGGTTCTGCCATGGAAGGGAAGCGCGCGGTTTGAGATAAGTAATGATAATTATTTGATAAACAGTTCAGTAAATAGTAAAAATATCAAAGTGGATTTTGTCACTAGGTTGTCGCCGAGTGGAATCTAGGTAAGTAATATGTGAAATATCTATACCTAACCCAGTAGCTTTTATAAAAGTTATCCGAATATTTAGGTTAGATTACAATTTACCAAATTGATTCCCATTTTCTCAGACTTATCGTATGCTGGCATGATTTTAATTTTGGTAAGTAAGTAATTTAATTCTGGGATGACTTTTGATTACTTTGTAAGTACGTAATAAGTAATCCGGAAAGCCGTGATGTTCCAGTGGCGAGTAACCTTGCCTGCCGTGCAGGAGGCGATGGTTCGATCCCCGTCCAGACCAACCCGTAGCAATGAGTTTTTAGGAATTCATGTACGAATTGTAACACCACTGGCTTTTCGGTGAAGAAAAACATCGTGAGGAAACCAGCATGATTCAATTTCGAGGCATGTATTGTACCCAATGTCCATTACAAGTGACTTTAGGTCCTACTGGTGAAACGTGGATGTTCTGAGGTTTTCAGAATATCTCTGACTACCCCCTCGGGGAATATAGTCGTGAGCATATGCTTATGCTTATGCCTAATAAGTAATGAAATCTAATAAGTACCTACGTATTCAACTTATTTTTGGGCTTTATACCGAATAACAATATGTCTCTAAAAGTTACTTAAAGGTTTTTAAAATGTATGTAATCTAAGTAGGAAATGTACCTAGACACACACAACCTAGATATCTATCTACCTACACTTTTCGTTAGGTACCTACTTACCTTTCAGATTGTCGTGTTGAAAAATTATTCTGCCTAATAAATTGATCTAACTTCTTAACACATCATCACAGACGGGCCTCACTATGCCCTGCGGTTAAAGTAAAAATATTATCAATACCTATATATAAAGATATTATTTTTAATCGTGATCGTGATGATGTACATATATGGTAATCTAAGAGGAAGGATCTCTTTCCTCTTAGATGGTAATTGTTAATTAACAATCGATAACTTACCCTTTCATGGGTTTCCATATTGTAACTGCAGCATGGTATATGAATAAGTAGGTAAAACCATTGTTATCTTACATATGACGGTAAAACACATAAATATGAACGTATTTTTACTTAGGGTGTGCAGAATCTTTTCTAATAACGTAATCGTTCATATAAATGAATTGGAAAAAATTCGCATCGATTCGCTTTTCGCATTCGAAAACCTAAGTATAAACCTAAGAGGAAGGATCTCCATAGAGTCCGCATAAATTTACGATTGTGGTTGGTCTCTTTTGTCTTATGACATACCTTTAACCCTTCCCTTTTACCTTTGTACCCTTCTTATTCTTGTTTTAAATTGTATTTTTCTATTCTTGGTGTGCAAATAAAGAATATTTATCTTATCTTATCTTTAATAGTAGAAGGAGATGGAACTATAGATATTTGTTTATGCGGCTGTCCACTTTTTTTTGAGCTAGTGTGTATGAAAAGTGACCGTAAACATAAGGCCAAATATCACTCGGTGCCTTTTGTCCATACTACTTGACACCACAAACTCAAACCTAAACGTCAAAAAAAGTAGACACTTTACAATTGGTATGGCTCACTCTAGTCTTAAAGAGAGATCCTTCCTCTTAGGTATAAACTAACCATGGGAGATAACAGTATTACTTACTCGTGTCAAAGTCACAACATTAAAAAAAAATCACACAAGTTAAAACCACAAAATAACTCTGTTGAAGTAATATTTATCACGGTACATTTATTCTTCCTTAGGTAGGTACGTAACGCCAAACCGAACAACACGACAACTGAACCATGTCTAAAGTTGTTTTGAACACAATTTAGCAAGGGTTAAGGATGAAAAATAGGTGCCAATAAAATGTTAAGGCATGTAAAATCTTGCTGGTATTTGTATGGACATCTGATGGAAAGGGCCGCATTTGAAATTGGTACTCGGTTAAACTAGTGTATTACAGATATCATGTTTTCGCGAATGAAATATTTAGCGTCCTTCTTAATATGCTGACAGTCTTTAAGGGGATAATCAGACCATCAAACTGAACCACTTTCACTATGCGACCAACATCAAAATCGCGAAAAAAATCAGCTGTTCCATCCAAAACTGCAAATGTACTCGACCCAAATGTACGTATAGGCTTGCAGACTTTTTTTTGCGATTCAATGTTAGTCCTATAGAGAAAGTTGTTCAGGTTAATGGTCTGACCATCCTCATTTAGGTAGTGTAGCAATGTTTAGTTGTTACGGAATTTTTAAGGGAATTTACCTATAATTCGGAGCGCGCTCCATACAAACGAAGTATGGCGATATTTTCAATACTAACCAATTAAAGTCAATGACATTTTTCAAGAACAATTTAAAAACTAATCTCTATGTTTGCATGGAGTCAGATTTTCGTTAAATTGTATAATTTTAAAGTTAATCCTAATACTAAAACTGTATATGTTAATGAAAATAATGATGTTCTTGTTTAACCTAACAGACTATGTTATTGTATTAGATTTTTGTTCTTAAAATTTGCACGACATCCTGTACCATATTCTTGCAAATAAATGAGTTCTATTCTATTCTAAATCTGTCTTCGTACAAACATAGAGATTAGTTTCTAGATTGTTTCTGAAAAATGTCATTGACTTTAAATTGGTTAGTATTGAAAATATCACCAGAATTCGTTTGTATGCATCGTGAATTTACGCATTCGAAATAAACTTAATAATATCTTAAATTCCTGCTGTCATTTAAAAATAGGTAGTTACTTGTTTAATTATGCAGCTAACTCCACCCCTGGTAACTATAGTTTTTGTGTAACCCTTTTTGGGCTACGAGCATCAATGGACGCGTTAACTAACAATGCTGGTACTAATCACTGCCTTTTAAACTATTTATAGCCTTAATAAAGTTCTGGACAATAGTGATAAAACTAGGGAAAAAAACAGGTTTGGAATGCCGGGAACGACGTACTTTGTGTATAGATATTATTGGTAAAGGTAGTTTTATACCTATAATAGTGTACCTGTTTGCTTAGATTCATAATATTATGCATATAGTATAGCAGATAATAAGAAATAGATAACCAAAGTAATTCTGTTTTGTACTTTAGTATATATCTATCGCTCAGTTGCAGAAACGCTCATTAGAGTTGATCCTCCATTAAATCTCTTGCTAGCTTTTACTACGTCAACAAGACAAAAAGTGACAGCAAGAGATATAATGGATGATTAAATCTAATGAGCGTTTCTGCAACTGAGCGTATAGGACATAGTTTCTTTTCGAGCTCACCTCATCCCACTGCACGGCAAAGGGGGCGTCTATTAAATTATGTGAGGCGATTTTCGCGATTTTTCTACTTAATTTAACCCAGTTTTCTCGCAATGTTAGACAGTTTCTTGCGAAAAAGAAAATTTAGTGATATTGATCATTTCATGCTGTCTAAAACTTTTGCTGTTACGTTTTTATTATTGATTCTTCTGCCATCTATGAACACCCCGAGATCTGCATTCAGCTATTAGCTCATCCAAAGCTAACCGTAGGAAATTAACTTTTTGTTGTTCGGTATCAAGCTTTCAAGTTTAGGAGATTGCCGTTAGATGTCGCTTCAATTTTGAGCTTTATGGAAGCTCGCTGTATGAATTATAGTACAGAGCTATTTATGTAGATGGCGCTGCTATCGATGCTCTGAGACTACTAGTACAGAGTACTATATTGCTACTAGTTTATTATAAATAAAAATAACATTTGTAGGAAGAGTAGGAAAGGAACAGAAACATTATTTTATTTTTCCAACAACACCATTTAACTCAATGATATATATCAGATGGTACCGTTGCTACTATGCTGGCTAGCATATTGTTTAGAGTCAGGAAAAAAATAATGTCGGTACCATACCAATCGTACAATCAGGCGTTAGAGCTTTTAATAAATTCGAGAAAATGTCCCGTTGATGTCTTTTATACCAATGTTATTATCGACCTATTTCTGCATACAAAAGAGTTTAACGAGACCATTACTTACCTACATTTTTATTGGTACATTTCATACCATAGAGTAAAAGGCAACAAGAGTGCTATACTCCATACTAAGTGGTGTACATCGGAAAAAGCTCAAAAACCAGTCCCATAGATGGCGCTGACTATTTGCTCGCGAGTTTCGACAGCAAAAATTTCGAATGTATTACCTACTCTTTTCAGTAACCTAAGCTACCTCTCTTATGTAGTTGGTTTGGTTCTTAATGTTATAAGACTAATAAAAATATCTTAGCGTATATTGGCAATTCATCTACTCACGGGTGGAGTCAGCGCCATCTATGAGACGGAATTTTGAACTTATTCCGGTGTACGCCACTTAGTATGGACTATATCACTCTTCTTGTATATGGTACATACAGACATAAACTTACGACTGTATTCCCTTTCGGGGTGGTCTGAAACATTGCTACAACTAGGTACCAACTATCTGTCTAAGAATGTAGTTGTATTTCAATCACATTTAGCAATTTAAGTTGCAGGTTGGATTGACCTGTCAAGAGGATAGCGGTGGCTAGGCCTTTCACCCACATACCTAAACACTGCATTATATGCCTCGTACGACACCCACGGGAACCATACGGTTCTGCTGGGTGATTTTGTAATTACTTTCCAAATCAGGCATGGTTCAGGGTCAGACCATCCAACCTAAACAACTTTCTCTGTGGGAGTACACCTGAAATCGCAAAAAAAAGACTCCTATAGTAAAAGTTGTTCAGTTTGATGGTCTGGACTCTCAACCACCCCTGAAAATTTGGAAAGGTAAGAACTTGTACAGGTGTAAGGGAATTACTTCCGAAGACTCAAAGGGGTGAAAGTACCCATAAATATGAAAAATGTTTACTATTGGACCAACGATGAGATCTCAAAAAAAAACCCTATTGGAGCCTTAAAGGGTTGCTTCAGACCATCAATCTGAACAACTTTCTCTATGGGACCAATATCGACATTTCGGTCGAGTCGATGTTTGCAGTTTTGTATAGAACAGCTGACTTTTTTTTTGCGATTTCAATGTTGGCTCCATAGTGAAAGTTGTTCAGTTTGATGGTCTGGAGCAACCCTTTAAGGCTCCAACAGTGGTTTTTTACACCTGTATGAAATTAAAATAGCACTTCTAAAGTTATGGTAGAGGCACTCTCTTGTCCCATCATGGAACTATTGAGTAGTGGACTATTAAAAACGACTACCGGTGCTCTGCTATTCTCCTGCTTGCCGTGCTGATGTTGCTGAGAAGTATGTTCAGCCGCCTGCCGCTAGATGTCGCGACCCGTGGAGCGAGCGTGATCAAGAAGCTCAATTGTAGGAGTAGCGTAGGCCAAAAATTCATTCAACTTATAATAATCAGTTCCATGGTTACGGTTACAGCATAATATAAGTAAGAGTCTAATACCACTAAGTATACAGGGTGTAAGTGACAGCCCAGCAAATACTGAAGCGGTGAACTCAGACCATCAAACTGAACAACTTTCACTATGGAGCCTACCTCAGGAAACGCGAAAAAAATCAGTTGTCCCATACATTTGGGTCGGGTAGGTACAGCAATTTTGTATGGGACAGCTAATTTTTTTTCGCGTTTCCTAAGGTTAGGCTAAGTCACCATAGTGAAAGTTGTTCATTTTGGTGGTCTGAGTTCCCCGTTTCAGTATTTGCTAGGCTGTCACTTACACTCTGTATGCTTAGTATTATGTTGCAATTCTAGGATTAATTTAAGAATTGTATAGAAAACGTTGACCCACGATAACTTTGAAACTATATATTTTAACGGAAATGACAAATGTAAAGCACAGATATTGTATTCTAGATCGTGTCTAAAAATGTCATTGACTTTAATTGTTTAGTATTGAAAGTAAAACTAGACTTCGTTTGTATAAAGCGCGCTAACGGTAATATCCCTTTAATTATAAAATAGATTTACTATAAATAGTAAACCTAGTTTATAGTTAAATATTTTGTAAATTTACAAAATGTATAAACTTTAAATATACACTCTCGTCACTTCGCTTCTTGTTTTAACTTGAGTTTCTGAGCGTCCCTAAAAGGATTCTGGTCCTGAGTTAATATCATCCGCAACCTGAATCTACCTACTGCTGGGTAAAGGTCTCCAATTGTTCATGCCACCCTCCGTCCTGAGCATCTCGCATCCACGTATCTCCCGCGACTCTCTGTATATCGTCAACCCGTCGTGCCGCCGGCGCTTCCGCCGTCCGAAAATGGTTTGCTCCATCTGCCGTCATCTCGCCATGCCATTTATCCTGCCCATTTGTATCAGAATCCATATTCTATCAAAATTCTGGTCGAGTTTTGTGTTCATTGTATACAAGGTGTTAGGGTTAACAACAGTTTCCCCTATTAATGCAACTGCATTACCTTAAGAGGTGATTGTACCCATGATACTGATCAACTTTCCCGAAGAATAGATGTATGTTCTGTTTTGGTGTGCAATAAAGTATAATTGAATTGAATTGAATTGAATTGAAGAAAAATATATTAAATCGGCAAAAATTGTTTCGTCTTTTTACACACACTTTAGATCAGCTGATTGCATTTAGTAATTAGTAGCAACTTGTTTTTTGAGAATTTCCTGTTTCCCTAAGAAACCTTAGGGAAAGTTGATCAGTATAGGTCAAACAATCACCCCTTAAAGTATTGCAAATGTTTACCCTAACACCCTTTATATAAAGCAGAGAGCGAGAAACTCACCAATTAAAATAAAGCAAACGTGTGCGAAACCCTCCATATAAATCACAGAGGGTCCGTGGAACGTGATATCCGGTCTCTCATCAGAATTAGACTAACCCTAACTATTCTGACCTGCCATAACACAATAACTACATACACACATAGGTCAAGTTTATCTGGTTGGTAGGAAGAAAGGGCGAGGGTGTGACTACGAGATATAGGACCCCATTAAAGTGGTCCATCTCATTTAAATTAGAAATTAGATGGATGTTTACACTTGGTCCGTAGTTCTATGTGCATATCTTTATTTGCTTTAAGGGTTCTGGCCAATTTATTAAAACTGGTCCCTCAGGAATAGTTGTATTTATTAAGTTAAGTAGGTAAGGTACTAATTCCTTAACTAAAGGGTGGCTCAGAAAGATCACAAATCATCTGGCTGACAAATTTCCAGAGGGACATGGCGGGGTATTTATAACAGAAGAAGTAATTAGGAAAACCCGAAGAAACGAGGAAATGCAAAATAATTTATTTAAGAGGATAGACTAGTGCCGTTTTGTCCATACACACGTATTTCCCTGTTTCCTCCCTAGATAATGACACTACAGCAAGCATCAGCAAGCGTCAGCATCTACAACGTGTTAATGAATTAACGCAAAACTAGAAAGTAGTTTGTTTAGAATCGAGAGCAGAATCGAATTATCATGTTTTCAACATAGAACATTAATTCAAAATATTAAATATTTATTTTGTACAATTTGAAATTTCCTAAACTTGACCTCAACCCATCTCTCAGGCACTCTCACCCTACTTACTACCAAAACAAGATTCTTAAAATGTATACATGAGCAAGTTAGCGCTTTCATTAATTGCTGAAATGATAAAAAATCATTTTTGCCTCAAAACTTAAAATACGAATAACTTTAAATTTTAATTATCAAAATAATGAAATTATTGTTTCAAACTAATTATTTTGTTATAAATCTGTTGGGGTGTATGAGGTTTTGCGCTTATTCATTAACACGTTGTATATTACCTCTGCTATGCCCCTATGTTTTTGCATAAATTAATACCTACTGTAAGAACTCGGGACTTTCGAAAATGCCTAATTTTCCGCCAGTTTTCAGACATCCAGCAAACAAAGACGAATATAAACAAAAAAAAAGTAAAACATACAGGCATAGCTTAAGTCTTTCTCGTATTATTTTCGAAATATAACAAGATCCGACAGAAAAGTGAAAGTTTATACAGGGGTTCACACAACGCCGCCGCCGCAATTTACCAGTTCTTTACATCTCCTTCAGATGGCATCTCATCTACTTTCCAAACATATTGGTGGAAAAAATGGTACCATAAATCATCATGGTAAAGGTAAGTACTTGCGGCAAGATTTTGCTAGTCAACCCGGCGGCGTTGTACGAACCTCTGTATTCACTTAAATCACATTTCGGTCACCAAACAAATAGGTGCATAAGTTTACGATCGGATCTCATACCAAAATCGGTTAAGTTTTGGAGGAGGAAACAGTTGTAGGTAATAATTATAAAGTCTGAGTGCCTTTAACGTAGGTAATACGTACAATACCTTTTATCTCTTGTGCTTGGTAGATAAGCTATCATTAGATCCTTTCTAGTAATCTTATCCACTAATATGTTATTGAACATAGTAATTAGAAAAATAAAACTAGAAAGTATTTATCTTTTAAAGTCAAAAGGCTTTCACTATCTTAAAGACTACACTAATCAACTACCTACTATCTCTTCGTTTTCATGCTCTCTTTTATAAGGAGGTGCAGTGTTCTTTGTTTATATCATTTGAGTCAGAATCACTTACACGGTAAAATTTATCACTAACTAACTTACACTATTAAGTAAAATATATGGGAACAAAACCTGTAAGTAATACATAATTTACGTATTACTTATACAAGGTCCTTCTTATTATGCTTACACATTTTAAGAGGATATGATTAGACCGACAAACTGAACAAGTTTGTATGTATATGGCACCAAAATCGAAATCGCGCAAAAATAAATTGGCCTCCTACCTACTCGAACCAGATTCCGATGTTGGAGCCATAGAGAACGTTTTTCAGTTTTATGGTCTGATCATCCCCTTAAAAAGTGTTCAGCATAATATTAAGAAGGACCCTGTATATTAGGTAAATTGAGTTATGTAACAAATTTGTCAATTTAATTGAAAAAAACAATCAAAAGCTTCACCTACAACCGAAACCAAATGTATAGGAAAAATAAAATTGATCACTTTGTTCCATCAGAGCAGCAAGAATTGTATTATTATTATCAGCTAATGAGTCGAATCCCATACAGTCACTACAATTTATGTGTTAAATAACAATCTTCTGCATCTTTTGTACCAGGACTAGCTATATCGCATGATAATCACTCGATTCAAGACAAAATTAAAGCAGTAATGACCTATACGTTTTGGCTGTAGAAAAAGATTTATTCGTTACAATGTTTGTGATCCTTGTGAAAATATTAAGTTTACCTAGGTGTTTACAGGTGAGGTGTGTGAGGTCACTCCTCGGATCAAAAAACGACGTTATTTGATTAAAAATATCTATAATCCTTTCATTTTAAAATCTCTCACATAGAAAATATTGTTTTTGAGACATTTATCTCGAAATGGTTTTAAATTTAGCCCTCCAAAAAAATTGACTTACCGAATTCCAGTGCAAACAACGTAAAAAATATATCTGGTTAAGTGAGTCTATATCAGATATACTTTTTACGATATAGTTGTGACGTAAGTGAGTCTATCTCACTGAATCACCTTTTATGTTCATTCTATAGTCAATTCGCCCATCCCTATTTAAGGTCCATTACTGTCGACTACATATTACTCTCCATAACCCGCAGGTAGCAGGATGGACTTGTATAATTATGGCTAAAGTAATCATTAGGAGCGTAGTGGTTGCTAATCAACGGTTAACGACGGTGGATATACGGGCAGTCTCGTGGCCGTACGTACGACTATTAAACTTGAGAAGATGTTCAGACAAGGTACTGGTACACTAGTGAAGGGATGCAGGTATTGCAGGTACATAATTAATAGTTCTTTTATGTAATGTAGAATACTAATTAAATAGTTCTTTTATGTAACTATTGTAGAATACTAATTAAATACGTGTGCATTGCAGGTACATAATTAATAAATAAATATTTCTTTTATGTAATGTAGAATATTAATTAATTAAATACATGTCCTTAAGCGTTGATTCCCAAGGAACCTAAGGGAAATTCGAAAAAAATACTACTTTTGTGCGTTCGTGTACGTTCAAATTTATACCTAAATGAAAAATTAATATAGTAAGTAACTATTTTATTATAAAATAATTAATACATCACAGAACGAAGAGTATATGGCAATAGTCTGGGAGAGTACATACAATTTTGACCCATTTAGTTTTTAATATCCGTTTAGGGATTAGGGATGTATTATTACACCAAAACTTCAGCACCAAAAGTTTGCAACATTGATAGCTTTCCTCATTCACCCTAAAATACGTCTCATTTCGTAAGCACCCCAGTTCACCCTCCGGAAATCCACCCCATTTCACCCCTGTGTCCTCTCATTTGGAACTCAGCATCCGCCATATTTGAAGAGCGAGATGACAGTATCAAAAATGTGCATGTGTAAATGGGATGGATAACCCGGGGTGCGCAAGAAAGGAATTGAGTTTGAATGTAAAACAAGGACAAAAAGCGAGGGTGAAATCTTGACAAAGTGAAATATTGCTGTTTAGATGCCTTCTCGGAATTGTTCTGCAAGCGAATCTGAAAAAAAAAAAACATTGTCACATTAATTATTGCTTTAATTTAATAAGTACCCTTAAGGCATCTATTATAAAGCACTTTTGCCTTAATACATAGTTTGTCTCAACGATTGTACTAATATTATGTAAAAAATTACAATATAGAATGGGATGATAGCAATATGGTTGGCTGTTTTACCCCGTCACTAAAACGGCTAGAGCGACATCTTGAAATTTTGCTTTGAACTCTGGTTTTTAACCTTGAATAGTTAATGCCTGTAGGGAATAAACTAAATGATCTATGGAGAAAGTAGGCGGCAAAAGCTAGTTAGCTAGCTAGTTTTTTTTATATTTGTGCTATATTAAAACATCTCCACAACTTGAAGTTGTTCACAAATCTAACACTAAATCACAGAATAGGTAGGTGTATAGTTCTACATAACTAAATCTGAATATGAAACACGCAAGATTTATGAGACAAAATTAAAGTCTTATTACGGTAAAAATAAGAAGATACAAATAATTTATTACAGGTGCTAATGGTCTACATTAGCTCGGTGGAGCGATGACATCGATAGAGGGGCAAGCCCAAGGCAAGCCATAGAGAAGTGGAAATGCTGTAGTGACCTTTGACTAATTATTATAAGGACTAGCCTTGCGGTAGCATTTCCCCTCTGCCACGGTATAAGCACAATTGATCTTGTGCATTTACATTCAATTTTACACCTTATCACTAAAAGAGACAGCCTATCTGCGAAATAATAACTTCGAACTTAGAACGTTTGGGGTTCACGCCAGACTACTTTTCATGATTTTTAATATTCAAAATTAGAATTTAAAATTATGGGTAATAAAATCCAAAGTTGCGGATTTCATGTTACCTCGCCCCCCGCAAAAAGTGGCAGAAATGTTTGTTAGTAGAATTACACTCGTAACCAGTCCACATATAAATAGTCAAAGGTAATGACTGATGTGCATTATTAGGGCCTAATGCCAAAGTGTCCTGCAGTGGCCTAATTAGACGGAGAAGCATTACCTGCACGTTTGTGCGGTTCGTCGTGGACACAGCTACCGGTCCTTGGGGTACCGATGCAAAGGACTTCGTCAAAGAAGAGGTACTAAACTTATAAAACCATTTGTAGATCATCATAAAAACTTTTATATAAAATTAACAGATTTTTCTACCCACGATTTCTCGAGTTATTTCAAAAAATTAGGTTTACTGCTGAATGGGATGCATTTTCTTTGCCTGAATCTGAATCGAATCATCATTTGAAATTTCTCTGAAATATTTTTAATCATTTGTCCGGCCAAGGTAACCATAACCCTGATGCCGTCAACTTCAGAAAAATAATGAAAAAAAATTAAGTCAATTAGTATTGTTTATTTTTTATTTATTCAATTAAAGGGCGGGGCGCCTCAATGAGACCTCCGGTGACCGCAGAGCTGGCAGCTTCCTGTCTCAAAGAATCAGCCTCACCATCCAGAGGGGGAATGCTGTCAGCCTGTTGGGCACCATGTCATGCGGTGACACTCTAGAGTGTGTTTATTATTTGTAATGTTATTTTTGTATTTTTTAGTATTTTAGGTTGTTTTAGTTTTAGGATATTTATCGATTATTTAATTATTAGTGAGAGCTGTTAGTTTTACTTAGTTTTCTTTTTATTACCTATCGGATTATATTGTATCGTATTATTTCTGTGTACCTATTAAATTATAAATTTATTCAATTTAAATGCATTATCAAAACATGAAAATAGGATGTTTGTATGCACTGAGAGATCCGTCGGATTTGTGATAGAGGAAGTGTGACCTCCGCTCCAGTTCTTTTCTCGTCCAATGTATAGCAGTATCATAGGCCAGAAACTAACCGCGGCGAGCACACGTATAGATAGCGTTGAGATTCTTAATAATTATTGTTGTCATTTTATTTGCAATTTTGTTTGGGTACAACCTTTAAAGGTAAAAATGAATAAGTTTTAATATTACAAAAACGTGTATATTCCGAGTTTTCAAAATATTGCTAACTAGCCCCTTACGGAATATAGTCGTGATCATTTGCGTATAATTACAGTATAAGAAAGAGCATCTACACTGACCTGCAATACTACGTACTACACTTCTAATATTGCAATGTTTTCTAATCTATAGAAATTAGAGATTTCAAATAAAACGTTCTATAGCAAATGTTATTAGCTTTCTTTGTTCAACAGTAAACTATACATACAAAGTGTATGTCGAGTACTTTTTATTTCGAAAGTATATTTTGTGTACTTATTTGCAATTTTAAAAGTGTGATACTTAGTTTTGCAGGCCAGTAGTAATGTTTTGTATTGCAGATAGTTGATTTTAAATCTGTAACATGTAATGTCATTGCATGATCATTATAAAATGTTGTGTTTATCGCATCGCCTAAGCTCTTTGTAAATAACTTATTATATGTTAATAAAATATAAAATTTGACAAAACATTTATACCATTTAAAACAATTATTAATACAAAAAAGCTACTATACTTTAGACGAAAACCTGAATGAAAAAACAATAAATAATTATTGTATATTATAAGTTGTAATATAATCCTTAAAGAAATAAATAAATACATAAATATTATAATTTTATAAGTAAATATAATAATATACTTACTAGTAGATACCATACTAATAAAATACGATTAATATAAATATCTTGAATAAGTTATCACCATTGTGAAACGCAATAAAGCATTGAGTTTATATCTTTAGGCTTTTGTTTTATTAAATGTTTTTGCTCAATGTTTCCTGTTTTTCAGTTTTATCATAGGTATCGACGTAAAACCGTGTGCACCACCCCCAAGGAAAAGCACTCAAGTGAAATTTCCTGCTAGTCGACTTGACGGAGTTTATTGCCCTCGTTATCGGGCACGTTACTTTTCGTTATTTTATCGCATTTGGGGTGCATGCCGAGCTATAACTACACAATTTATTGCAGCCCGCTTTTGGCTAAGTAGGAAATCAATTTATTTTTTTGTTTTCGAGGGAGGTAGAGTCAAGAATTGTAAATATATTTTCGTGTAAGGATTAGGAATATTTTAAATTAATAGATTGTTATTTTTCTCTTATAAGTGATGTGGATGTTCTGAGGTTTCAGAATATCTCTGACTATCCCCTCGGGGAATATAGTCGTGAGCATATGCTTATGCTTATAAGAGACGTAGACTACCAATGCAACTACGGCTGTTTTTTAATTATTTTATATTTTTGGTTGTAAATGGGGTAGGCTATTAGATAAATATTGATTATCATCTCTACATATTATACAACGTGTTAATGAATAAGCGCAAAAACAAGATTAAAATTAAACTTTGTATTGCAACTTTTTCAGTTCATTTCTTAACATAATTACTAAATTAGTTTATAGTTGTCACTAAGTTTCTGAACACCCAAAAGGCTATGGTTAGCGCGTTTATAAATAAGTCGACGACTATATCCGCACAAATTAATACCAGATTTTAAGTCAAATCATAAGCTATCAAAAAAAAGTTTCATCAAAATCGGTTTCATCAAAACCTGACAATAGACAACAATTCTAAATAAAGTTGGAGTCAGGAACACCTTAAAACCATGGTGTAATCTTTTTCTTGTAAATATCTTCAATTTACAGACACACTTCTGTTAGTGTTATAATAAGTCTAGATTAGATATAAATTTTACAGCGAATTTTCAATCTTTTACTTAAGAGGATACAATTCGGACCGCGCTCCATACAAACGTACTATGGTGATATTTTCAATACTTATCAATTAAACTCAATAAAATTTTTCAGAATCAGTCTAAAAACAAATTTCTATGCTTGTATAGAGTCATATTTTCGATAAAATGTATAGTTTTAAAGTTACAGTGCCTCAAAGATTTCCATATCAATCTTAAATTAATCCTAGCATTGAAACTGTATATTTTAACGAAAATCTGACTCCATACAAGCATAGATATTTTTTTCAAGATTGTTTCAGCAAAATTTCATTGACTTTAATTGGTTAGTATTGAAAATATCACCACACAAACGTACTATGGTGATATTTTCAATATTATTCAATTAAACTCAATGAAATTTTGCAGAAACAATCTAGAAACAAATCTCTATGCTTGTATCGTGTCCGATTTTCCTTAAAATTTACAGTTTTAAAGGTACAGTGCCTCAAAGATTATATTTTAACGAAAATCGGACACGATACAAGCATAGATATTTGTTCCTAGATTGTTTCTGCAAAATGTCATGGTGTTTAATTGGTTAGTATTGAAAATATCACCATATTACGTTTGTATGGAGCGCGCTCCGAATTATATCTCCTTAAGGCGTAACAGATTAGAACCAAGAGGAGTCCCCCTAAAGCAATTTGCATTATTTGCGATGCTTCGGCACGTTTTTAATCAGGTCCCTACTGGCATAGGTCAGTGACCGTTACCTCGATGGTTCCGCTCATAAACGTGTAGGGTAACTGAATTTCGTAATTTTTTTACGAATATTTATAACTCATTTCATTGTTTGTGAAAAATGCGGAAGATAAGAACATGGAAATGTTTTGGTCATAATAAACTTATACAACGAAGCTGGAAACAGTTTGAATGGAATTGAAATCATTATACTTACAACTTTATGAAATATTTAAGTTTCTAAAGTAAGCATTTACAACTTTTTGAAATACCTATGTTCCTAAAGTAAGCATTTTGTTCCACTTTCAATGCAAACACAAAATCAAAGAGGATAATTTGTACCTACGACTTTTTGAAATAAAAAAATGTGTTTTTCAAGAATATTTAGTTTTAATTTGTGAAGATGTTCCGATGTTAGTATGTTTATGACAGAATAATAGCTGAACAGATTTGGTTGAAAATTCGCACACAGAATAATCATAATGGACATAATAATTATTATTCTCTTTGGATACTTTCCAAAGTCATGGCAGACGAAGTCTACAAACTCTGTATTTATTATTATTGATTGTTTTATTTTATTTGTAAGTTTATTTATAGACTCATTGCCATTTCTTTATTTTGAGCTACACCGCCGACCTATTTGTTTGTTTGTTAATTCCTCTATCCTAAGGTTGTCTGGAAGAAATCGCTTTTTAGCGATAAGGCCGCCTTATTTGTAGCTACTTTTAATTCTTTTTCTGCATTCAAATGTATGTTCTGTTTTTTTGTGCAATAAAGTATAATTGAATTGAATTGAACTCTACCTTTACATAAGTTTACATCTTAAGCCCCTACATTAATTACAATTAAATAGGAAGTAATTAAGGCGACACGTGCGTTTAATAATCTCTTTGGATTAACTAGAATATAGTTAGTATATTGTTGACTATTATCTTACCAATAACTTAGGCTGTTAAAATAATGCGGGCTTGTTGGAGTTATGGACCCGTACTAATAAAGATGGTGGTTTTAAGGATGCAGTTGAGACAATGGAAAAAAAATCGTGTTAACAGTTCATACTTAATGACTTCTTTTACTCTCTAAGCGGGCGAAGCGAAATAGTGTTTTATTAGAGTTCCGTACCAAAATTGGCAAAACGGAACATTTAGGGAAACTACTCGGTCTCTGTCTGACCGTCCGTCCGTCTGTCACAGGCATTTTTCTCTGAGAGCGTAATACATAGGAAGTTGAAACTTGGCACAGCAGATATAGCAATTAATGTCCGATATCATTTAAAAAAGCTTATAATTTTATATTGGACAATTTTGGCAGGTAGTAAACAAACAAAAAAATTCTACAATATCGTGTGGGGTATCAGTTGAAAGCGTATGAAAAGTCTAAAAATATTTTGTTAAATTTTTTATTACCTCAGAAAAACTATTGTCCCCACCTCTATTTAAAAAAATTTTGCCATAACCGATCTGAACGAAATCATAAACATTAGAAATAAGGTGTAGACGGCGGGAAATTATCAGGCTCGGATAGTTTTATTTCTATAAAACTTACGCATAAAACTACCACTAGTGTAAAATAATCTTCAGTCGAATCATCGACTACATACTTAGTTAGTGTCAGTTTACGTACGTAGTGGTTGTTATCAACGAACCATGTTAAACAACTGGTGTACGGAACACTAACTGCCCGAGTCCCCACTGGCACTTGGCCGTTTGGGGTCAGCCGTCGCGTCAGCCATTCAAACCTTAATAATCGGGTCGGTCCTCTGTATAGGTACCATTCGGCTCCGTTATTATAATCAGCTGGTATATTTTGTTAAATTTTTTCCAGGCTGGGTGGTTTTGCTGTATAATTTTTTTGTTTGATCCTTGATAATACTGGAAAATATTTGATGCTTAACTCATCAATCGATTGGACATTAAAACTTGGTATACCTATACATAGAGCAGAAGTCAGTGCAGAGTGTGAGTAAGAGAAGCGAGCTCAAAATGTTAGAACACTGAACTGAAAATATAGATACATACAATAAAGATCGTAATCGACAAAGTCAGACTAAAACTGCATATTTTATGTGTTGCTAATGCTTCATTTCAGTTTTGATATCTCCGAAGGTATTCTTCCTTAGTCAATCGATTTTTGACCCACCGTGTAGGTATACAGGGTCCTTCTTAATATGCTGTCACTTTATTAAGGGGATGATCAGACCATCCAACTGAATAACTTTCTCTATGGGACCGACATTGAAATCGCGAAATAAAAATCAGCTGTCGCATACATTTGGCTCGAGTCCGTTTGCAGTTTTGAATGGAGCAGCTGATTTTTTTTCGAGATTTTAATGTTGGTCCCATAGAGAAAGTTGTTCAGTCCTCTTAAAAAAGTTTCAGCAAATTAAGAAGGACCATATACGCATAGGTACGTCTTAAAGTGCGAGCTGAAAGGATAATTGTTTTTTCCTATGTATCGATAGTTCTCTTCTAATCCTATCTTAATCTGAACTATTATAAAACTGTAACAAAAGTGTGTCTGTACATTGAAGATATTTACATGAAAAAGACTACGATATGATTTTTAGGTATCCCGGACTCCAAAACAACCTTTTTTAGAATTTTTGTCTGTCTGTTTGTTTGTAACAGCATCACGCAAAAACTACAGAACCGATTTGGATGAAACTTTTTTTGCTTGATAGCTTATGATCTGACTTAAAATCTGGTGTATAATTTGTGCGGACGAAGTCGTGGGCTAACTCTAGTGGCATATAAGATGCATTGCTGCTCGTAACAAAAAATACGCCTTAATTTCACTTTTGCATAGGCGTAAATGTATTCTCTCATTTTACGATCAAGTCGGCTAAGTGTAAGGCCGTATACACTAGTTAGTATGTGAGTATGGTAAGTGTAAGGTAATGTAATGGCTATGTGGGGTCTCGGCAGCCGCCCTTTAACGGCCTCGTAATTGCGAGCTGAAATTAAGTGTTATTTTTATGGTGATTTCTCAACTACTACTTAGTTGCTTTAAGTAGGCGTAAAACGTTTTATTAATTGAAAACCAGACTCGTTTTTGTGTTTTAGATGTCACAGTATTAATTAAATTAGTAAGCCGTGGTGGTCCAGTGGCTTTGACTAATTATTATAAGGACTAGCCTTGCGGTAGCATTTCCCCTCTGCCACGGTATAAGCACAATTGATCTTGTGTATTTACATTCAATTTTACACCTTATCACTAAACGAGACAGCCTATAATTGCGAAATAATAACTTCGAACTTGGAACGTTTGGGGTTCACAAAAGACTACTTTTCATGATTTTTAACATTCAAAATTAGAATCTAAAGTTTTGGGGGAATAAAATCCAAAGTTGCGGATTTCATGTTACCTCGCCCACCGCAAAAAGTGGCAGAATTGTTTGTTAGTAGAATTACACGCGTAACCAGTCTACATATAAATAGTCAAAGTCCAGTGGTGAATAATCGTGCCTGCCGTGCAGGAGGCGATCGTTCGATCATCGTCCAGGCCGACTCGTACTAATGAGTTTTTCGGAACTTATGTACGATTTTTAACACCACTGGCTTTTCGGTGAAGGAAAACATCGTGAGGAAACTTGCATGCTTCAATTTTGAGGCATGTATTGTACCCACTGTCCATTGTAAGTGACGACGGGCTCACCCCCCGTCACACTGTACAGAGTTTCGGTACTACTGGTGAAACGTGGATGTTCTGAGGTTTCAGAATATCTCTGACTACCCCCTCGGGGAATATAGTCGTGAGCATATGAATGAATGAATGAGTATTAATTAAAAATATTGTTGAGTTAATTTGTTTGACTGTAGCGAATCTGGAATGTTGTGATTTGTTACAAAGAAAGTAAGAAATATCTTACTAAGGGGCCATAGGTTCAGACGAATATTTTCTATGAGAAACGAGATTGCCTAGCCCTCCGAAAAGTGCGTGCGTGTGCCGTATTTTCGATTAAAAAGAATTAACAAAAATACTTTTCATAGATTTTTTTATGATTTCACTGGATAAACTAATGGTGAATATGTGAGTAGGAATACGAAAAATCGGAAACTATTTTAATTTCTTCTAAAATGTTTCAAAATACTAGAAAATACGTCATCTTTGTGACGATTTTCTATCGAGTGAAGTAATTCCAATCGTTTATTCAATTTATGATTTCACTAGATAAACCATTCAAGACTACTGAGATATGACTTTGGTTTCGGTATATTGTATAAATCTATTCGAAAAATGAAAAATAAAAGATGCCTTCAAGGTATTTCGTCCTACTATTGCACCGTAATGAAGAATTTTCCCAGATCCTGATATTCAAAAATGTATTAAACTTTCTTGCTGTTTTATATTTCTCATAATCCTCATAACAAACATTAAAATAAAAATAAAAAACTGAAAATTTATGTCGGCAGATACATACCTGAACCTTGGAAGGGGTTAGGGGATATTTATGGCTTCGATACAAGTCGCGACGCAGCGCGCATATGTGCGAACTTGGGCCGGGCCATAAACCGCTCTGCCATAAATTACGCGCAACTTTGTATGTGTACGTCGAGCCTTACTGCGTGAATGCTGATGTGAGAGCCCTGCGAAATAAGAAACATTTTATTAGCTTACACGCACTCGACGCTAAAACCTAGACCGTTGCTAGGCTATGGTTAGAACAAAGAACCTCTGTGAAAACTTTTCTCTAAGGAAAACAAAGAAAAATAATTGTGTGGTTTGCAAAGTGAGTCTGTAGACAAAATACCACAAATAATCTATCGATAACAAATAATTTTCATAATACCTAACCAATAAGTAATACCTAGGCAACTATTTTTGTATTCCGTACTTTAGATAACTTTAATTGTATTGATAACAGTGTAAAATGGATAAAGTGGTAAGTGATCTATGTACTTTTTTAAGGGGATAGTCAGACCGTCAAACTGAACAACTTTCTCTATGGCACCAACACCTAAATCGCTAAAAAAATCTGCTGTTCCATACATTTGGCTCGAGTAGGTTTGCAGTTTTGTATGAAACAGCTGTTTTTTTCTCGATTTCGATGTTGGTGCCGTAGAGCAAGTTGTTCAGTTTGACGGTCTGACCATCCCCTTAAAAACTGACAGCATATTAAGAAGGACCCTGTATAGTGTGTATGACATATACTTGTAAGGACGAGAGAATGCATTTATGTTTACCGCGTACACTTATGCACTTTAAAATATCCAGCGAACCTGCACTCCTGTATCCTTAGCACTCGCAGTAATCGACTATTAATCCATCATCTTTATACGTAATGTATACAAACGTTTAACAAAGTAAATACATAGTGTAACAATGAAACCATCCCACTACATGAAAATAAAACAGTAACATCATCTATCTTTACAGCAAAACGGGACGCCGGTCCCTATATCAAAGAACATTATCCTTTCTTCCCGGCATCGTAAACCCTTATCTGGGAGAAAGCAAGGCGAGCGAGCTGCGCAATCTACATAGCGCTGATAATGGCAAAACCAATGGGAAAAGACCCACCAACCTTCCGCGTTTCTTTGCCGAAATTGGAATGTGTAATGAAAAGCAGAGATCAAATTTTCCTGGTGGCGGTTCAAGTAATCTTCGAGAGCGCAGTGGGCGGTTTACGACTGCGGGGCGGAGAAGGCTTTTATATTTATTAAGTACCTAAGTTGGGCTTTCGGCGGTATTAATCCACCTTTATAGAGGGGTCTAGGCGCCTGCTGCAAACCAGGCTTTGCTTTAAAGATAATGTGAGAATTTCAAGTACTCAAAATTTTTGCCGAGATACCATTTTATTGTTTTTATTTTATACCGTAAGAATTATCGCAGGTAGTTATTTTCTTATCTATAATTGGGCTACATAAACGCGTATTCAAAAACGTGACTGCTGCTAATTGCATATTTGAAGATAAGGAGTAAGTAGGTAGGTATTTGAAATTTAGTTGAAAAGCGTATTTATGCATGTTCTACATTCATAGAGTAAATTTTCGTGGTGAGCGAGGATTTTAAATAAGCTTGCGTTTGGTTTCAGTGACACCAGTAGAGTAAGTATGTCACGCAAGACAAAGCGAAAAAACGAGAAAACGATGACAGAGGCACATCTCTATTTTTCTCGTTTTGTCGGCGGTGGAATGCTAGGCCCTAGACTATACTGAGGTTAACGCTTAACCAGAAAATTCGCTTTTGCTTTGAAGACTAAGAGATTGGTAGTATTGTATCCGGATAACACTGGTTATCTAATAAAAACCTCAAAATATTCACAGAGCCGTTGAATCCCCGTTCTACCTTTACTTGCCTTTATACGCCCATGTTCCGGCTCTACCAACTAAAGTATTCAATGAATAGCTAACTACCCACGCCACGGGCAGCCGTCCTCTTGGGAGAGAAATCAGTGAAGTTCCAGCCATAAACAGATTCCATTAGTTATCTGCAGAGTGGACGCAGCTTCGAACAGGCATCCGTCGGGTAAAATTGCAAGTTCTAATGAAGGTAGGTAGGTACTATTAAGTAGTTAGGTACTATTAAGTATTATACATACATACATACATACATACATAAGCTCACGCCATTGTCCCATGGGGGTAGGCAGAGACCACGGACCGCCACACGCTACGACTCTGGCACACCTCTTTAGCCTCATTCACATTCATACATCTTTTCATGCACTTCCGTCGATTGAGGGTGCTACGCACTTGTCCTTTTCGGAAAAGATCATTGATTTGATCATGGTATGTTTTCCTCGGACGGCCTGTCCCAACACTTCCCAACATGTATTATACACGGTGTAATAAAACACCCTAGTAATACTTAAGGGGGTTCTTCAGACCATCAAACTGAACAACTGTCACTATGAAGCCAACATCGAGAAAAAAATAAAAATCTGGCGTCCCATACAAAACTGCAGTACCGACTCGACTAAAATGTATGAGACAGCAGATTTTTTTTTTCTCGACGTTATCTATAATCTTTTTGGTTAGTTTTATTATCGTTATATTATGTTTTGGTGCGCTAATTGTTATAACTTTTATAATGACGTAGGTGTAGTCTCAAATTGTATTAACGTCAATATTTATTTTGGATACCCAACCCAACACAATACCAATTAAATACATAGGAATATCAAATAAAGATAAGACAACTGTAACTCCAAAATATTCTATCCTTATCTAATCGTTAGAAACATAATTAAAATTCTTTTTATTTAAACAAAATTAACGAGTTCGCAGCGCTTTTTAACTTCGGAATTTAACTCGTTTTAACCCGCAAGCATTTATTATATTTTTCCCAGCTTTTTAGGTGGGATCACGAAGTCACACAAGGTGGGTACGTGAACGTTATCATATTTTTACGGGCTACGTGAAAACGCACGGTTTTATTAGGGGGAGTTTTATTAGGTTTTCTAGATTAGAAGTGGGCGAGCGAGCGGAGGTTTGCTGCAAATGGCGAATTCCTGAGATCGACGCGACGGCACGTTGTGCCGCGTTATCGGGCTATAGACTCGTTATAATTCTACCGTTTATACCTATTCTTTAGTTGAGAATTTAACACGAAAAGAGATTTAAGTTTTTAAATAAACGTAAAGAAACACGACTTAGGGTCATATCTCACCGAAAGAGCAACGGTGAGCAGCGGCTGGAGGAGCACTTTCGGTGCAATATTTAACCAATGTCGAGCCGTTTCCAACGAAAACTTTGGGTCATAAATCATCTCATTGAACCTCTGGCTGACTTATGGGCTGTCAGTGAACTGTGAACATTTCCCTATGTTGCCCATCCTTGTTGAAATAATGGTTTGTGGCCCAAACTATACAGTGTCCTTCTTTATATACTGACACTTTTTTAAGGAAAAGATCAGACCATCAAACTGAACAATTTTCTCTATGGCACCAACATCGAAATCGCGAAAAAAAAATCAGCTCTCCCATACAAAACTGCAAACCTACTCAAGCCAAATGTATGGGACAGCAGATTTTTATTTCGTGATTTCGATGTTGGTCCCATAGAGAAACTTGTTCAGTTTGACGGTCGGACCCTATATATTCTTAATGTCGCTACCATAACATTTTAAATCATACGAAGTATTAGTGAGTGCAGTTCAAATTGATTTGAAGCGATAGACGGGTAGCGCCGGTCGCCGCGAGGAGCCGCAAGGCTCCAAAGAGAAGCCGCGAGCCGTCGTTTTGCGGCTGCTCGCATCTTCTCTATTAGTGTGAATTGACCCTTTGAGGACCTTCAAGAATTGTATGGACATTTATCATCAGCTCAGCCGATGGACGTTCACTGCTGGACATAGGCCTCCCCCAAGGATCGCCACAATGACTGTTCCTACGCTGCGCTCATCAAACGGGCTCCCGCCAGCTACACAATGTCGTTGGTCTTGTGGGCTATTTATCACAGATACATATTTTATTAAAAGTAGTTATGCACAGATGAAAAGGTCCACCTGAATGATAAAACTGTTAGAATGTGAAATCCTTCCACTCACCATTGTTTGTGGGAAGACCCCAGTGCTCAAAAGATAGAAGTTTAAGGGCTGATGATGATATTTCATTAGGTATAACTGAAAGTGAGGGTTACTATATAAATCAACAATCAATCTCGCTTCTCTAGTAAATATCGATGAAACGTACTTTTTATTTATTTTGCTAGATCGAATCAATTTTGGGGTGGTATAAGGAAAACGGTTCTACGCTATGACGCGTGAAGGAATCGGTCCGTATTTATGGAGGGAGTTATTGTTTGAAACGTCTAAGTCGTAATTCCGCGACATAAACCCGGCAGGCTTCACTTTGGACCCCCCTTCCCCTTACCCCCTACACCCTCTCGGATGCTGTTTTTCCCGCGCGAAATGGCCCGTTTGAAATTGTTGTTTTATGGAAGTTTTTAGTAGTTGACTTTGCCCGGGATAAAATATATAGAACGGCATCTTTATGTATGTACCCGTTTTATAAGTGTTTATACATCAGTGTATAGGTAGGTGATACATTCTGTCGTTCAGCTACCAATAAATAACAAACCGACAAAAATATTTCGTAATCACAAGAATGCTTTAAAAACTTGACCCCAAAGAATCGACCAAAGATATCTCGAGAAATATTGAAAGCACGAACCGATAAAAACTCAAAATAACGACCTGTCACAAAATAATATACAATGAAATTATCTCCACCATTTTTAAAGTTGGAACGCGCGGTCGGTGCTCGAACGCTATTGGTCGACGCTTGACAGCTGGATGAAATACCGAGCTCTGCCTGCCCCGGCGCAGCGGGTGACAACATGGTGCCACTAAAATCCCCTAATGAAATTAAATTCCGTACGTTTTAGATTTGCTCGTAAATAATCCGAGTATCTAATCCACTGATTAATGAACATTAAGGAGCTTTTCTAATTTAATCTTGTGAAGTGGACGTAAAAGCACAAAATATATCAATGTTCAATATATCTATAGGTATTTACTACTATTCTACACATTCAAGGGGAAAATATTACGTGTCTGCGGTTAAGCTCGTCAAAAGGAAACTTTTTTGGAGGAATAGATTTTGTATGGGGAACGTAAACTTACTTACTGAAATTACTTTTGATCCCAAGAATATAGAGACATGGAAGATGTAGAGATGGAAAAGTAATTCTTCTCTTTATCTACATGTATTTGTATTTATACTCATAGAAAATACCTACAACAACATTGTGAAAGTAAGTAAAAATATGTTAGTCAATAACAGATATCGTAAACAGTAGACGTCTCAAAACCAATTACAGCTATAAATTAACCCAGACAATCGCCAGACATTTTTATGATAGAATAGCTTTACAAATAACATCAATATATCTGTTCGGAAAGCAATATCATCGCGCAAGCTCCCTAATGTTCCAGATAGGAAACATCTTAGCACTTTAAAAGCATTTTAGATAAAACTGCGTGTTAGATAGGCCCAGAGGGCTTAGTTACAACAAAATTACACGTTTACGAGGACATAGAGGCTTACGGCACTCATGTGGAGCACTAAAGAACCTTTACTGCCTCAATGATGATTTACTGGATGCATTCCTAGAGTGCCATCGTCACTAGCTATACGAGTATTGCCGGCGTAAATGTTTGACGATTAACGGGGTCTCTAAGCATTGCTTAGATTACGTTACTAGACATGTTGTTGCATTGTCTATGTATTTTCCATTCAAGTCTGCAATTTGTCCAAGAATGCGTTTCCACGCCAGCTTTCACAACGTATCCTATTATTTATGAACGGTAAACGATACAACGAACAAGATACTCAAAGTAGAGCCCACCCATGCTCTATAATAACAATAATAAAACCGATGTATCACATGAGTGTAAAGCATAAATTAGTTAAGAAAACCGATATATCTCTGAGGCTATCATAAAATACGAGTAAATAATTTTAATAACAAAGGCTAAAACAAAATATATTAACGATCCGGCGTACGGTATCGGGCTTATAATTCCTGATGCTACAGATTAAGTTGATCGTAATGTGAGTGGGTAATTTATGAAGCCAGGTATAAATTTACACGAGGGTTTGTGAGTAATCTGCCTTTGGTGCCTCCACGGATATACGATTTCCTTAAAACCAGTTCTTCTTTATTAATTCTTGAAGCTGGTAAAATTTTTGCATATCTTGTGTAGCTGGCAAGATATTACCACAGAGTACTATAAATGACTACATTACTTTCCTGCTAGGTATTAAAATCTGAGCTATGAATGATGTAATGATAATAATATGAAGAAAATAAATGAAATAAACTTTATTCGCTCCATAAATAAAAATTGAAGTAAAAACAGGACAAAACAAATAAAGGAAACGAGAATTTTCCTACTACACAATTTTATTTTTAACGTAGAAGAATAGCAGGTGCTCACAAATCTGATATTAATAGCGATTTTCGATTCCATAAAGCATTCATATCTCAATCCTCGCATCGTATCCGTCTTCATAAAATCTTATTTCAGTATGATTTCAATATTTTTCTTGCGACACATGCGCCCCGATTCCGTGGAATGGCATAGGATTTACGATCCAATATTTTTATGCAAAGTGCGTCGCCAAATGTGCTACGTCGGTGCCGAAAAAATACACAGCCACGTCCTTTCGCACGTAAAAAAGGATGCGACAAAATAAATATACACAGAGCCACCCTTTTTGTCCATTAAACGAGCGGAGCTTTTTCTGTTGCCTCCATAAAATGTGCCCCAATAAATATGTAAATTTACAGAAGAAAAAACGTTTCGGACTGCCGCCTCGCCGGTTTTGTGAGTTTCACTTTCGACTGTTCGACTTAATTGGTACAATTGCGAGCATTGAAAGGATTCCAGCAACCCGGCCGCGTGCCAACGACCTTTGTCTTTGTGAACCTTCGTTCAATGGCTGGTACCCTGATACCTGCTCAACTGGATGCAGATTAGTTATTGCACAAGACTGTTTTTGAGATACTCGTATCCATCGTGCAGGGCAATTGTAATAAATACTTAGCTAGTTCATAAACATAGGGAAAATGGGATGATAAAGGGGTTTCCTGCCAGTTCATAATATCTGCACTTTCCCCCTCTTAGGAAAAAGATTAAGAAAGTTTGAATGCCCTTATTATTGTCAAAGTTTAGAGTATCTAGTTTTCTTATAATGTGACTTTATGTAATCAATAAAGAGCAAAGTAAAGTTATACACCCATCAATATAATAATTCTTTAAAACGATTTAAGAATTTAAAGGTCGTTTGAGTTTTGTGCTATAACTAGCTTATAATTAAGTTAAAATTACCTTCTAAGGTCAGCAACAATATACGGATTTCATGCTTAAAAGATATTAATTATATTTATAATGTTCAAAACCTACGTAGAGGCGGTATGATCCCAAGCTACTGTACTTCAGAATAGTAAATACTTCTAGTCCTATCTGACATAAGACTGAACCAAACCTTCCTCTCGAGGAAGAAGGTAAAGACGTAAAATAAAACAAAAGCAGCGAGTGGTGGGGCTGGAGCTGAATCGATCGGACCGGGCCGCGGTGCCCTCCGCGTTATTCTCAGGGGCTCCCTCTGGTCGGCCGCCCCACATCTGCCTATGTTTGGATACGTTTTACGTATTTATAGGTAGGTTAACGTAGACGAAATTAAGTGAAACTGATTTTGTCTTACCATTTTAGGTGTCCAAATTTTTCATTCTAAAGCCAAATATTCATCTGTTATTCTTTTAATGATTCGCCATTTATTTCAAACTGGAAAAATATATCACTTTATGAAATGCCTGCCACGTTGGCAGAGTGTAGGCTTGGTTTTAGGCAGTGCTAGTAAAATGTGTTTATTTGAAATTTGCTGTATTTAAAATATTTCCGATCCGGGAAAAGCATTTTTTATTGTTATTTAAAACAACAAACCCGAATTCCTAAACAACTCACACAATACAAGACACTTACAGCATCGTAACCCCCAAATATATCTCGTTACAGCAAACCTTAAAAACTTATGATTAAATTTATGTCCACGAAACCTCCTAAAAGCATTTTTAAAACCGCAAACGATCGATCCGATAAACGTCTAGAGGATACATTTTTCCTTAATGAATTATATTGATCGCCCGGGGCTGTATACGGGTTATTTACGACTGCCTCACGAGGAGACCTCGCGTGCAACTCCGAAGGTGTGTTATTTATACCCCCTTTTTTATTTATGCCCCCTTTTTTCGCAGCTCGTAACGGCTGGCTATAAAGGGGACGTAATTTTAATTTCATGATTGGAAAGCTCGATTGGCCGGTTATGTGGCTTAATGAGTTTACGGCTGCAATGAGTGGATTATAACGGTCGTGGGAGCAACTGTGCTGGTGCGACCACACTCAACCTTTTTTGTTTTGATTTCATTTTGATTGGAATTGTTTATCAATTGTGTTCATAAGTTTCCTTTTTGATACTATGAGATAAACCAGACCATGTGAAGTCTACGTGTAACCTTCGTAGTAGCAAATTCGTAAACGGTTTTAAAAGGATACGAATTGGATCTCTACCTGGATCAGATTAAAGAGTTGTCAAGAACTTGGATTACTAACGCTTTATTGTAAAGGAAAATATGAAGAAACTTCTTGGCTTTAATTTCGAGGGGTGTATTCTTATTGTATCCACAGTCCTTTAAAAGTGGGGACTGGCTTACTATCTGACATACTGGATAGACTTGGGCACTGCTAGTGAAATGAAGTTCTGAAGATGGGATGTATAAACGTAAGCATATACATACCTACATTTTTTCAGACAAGAAATTGATACCTATACCGTAATGTAATGTTAGGGAAAGTATCATTAACCTTTAACCTGTCGTATGCCGGGAAATATAGACACAATAGAAATCAATTGTTTTCGTCCGCGTTCTGGCAGGCGAGAGGTTAAACCACATAATCTACCCATCAAACTGAACAAATTTTACCATGGGAACAAACCTGTCAGTACTAAAAATATCTGCTGTCCCATACATTTGAATCGAGTAGGCATTGCAGTGATTGATTTTTTTTTTGCTCCGATCGGTTTGCTCCAGTAGTAAAAGTTGTTCAGTTTGATCGATAGACTCTTAGTTTAAGGATATTAATGATATCAATAAAGCATAGTTGATTGATTGATTGATATCAATTACACCCTGTATAAATACTTTTCTCATACATATACATAAATGTTGACATAGTTGTGACATCACCTTGTCCCTCTTTAGGATTAGTTACCTACTTAGAAACTTCTTCTACTTGATATTTTGTAATATTGGAGTCCTTCAATACCTACTATTAGCTATTTAACAAACAACATTCTGCACCGTATCATTTAGTAACAGAACAGTGCAAATGCAAACGTATAATTTTCCGTTCCTTTCTCTACCGTACTACACAACCAATAGTTAATAATAAACCGTATCTTCATAAATAAAGAACCACTTCTGAAGAACACCAAACGATCTCGTCGAAGTGTGCGTTCCCACAGTTATATCGAAAAAGATAAATCTTCAGTCCGCCCGCCCTCCGTTCCGAACCATTAGTCGTGCAAGTTTTTTGTGCTAAAAGTCAAGTGTAAGTAACTAACCATAAGATAAATTATGTATTAGGTAGGTATATGATGTGTACTTATATATGTTTGAGCTTTAATCATTTATCACGGGCCGTTGTATTTTTTTTGCGGAAGGAATAACAATCTTTTAGAGAAAAAATCGTCTTAAATTTGGTTTGTGTAATTGAAATAATTAAGTACCTACGTTTGTTATTTATTAAAGATACATTTTACAAGAAATTAGAGTGTTGAATAGCATGTTTAGTTTCGGATCTGAATTCCATTCTAATAAGTAGCTATTCCTGAAAATCATGTCTGGCACATATACATTTTAGACTTCATACAAAGTATTCCACCCTAAATTGTAACAAGAATTCTTTTTTCATTTTGCATGAAATTAAATTAAATCAACTACCGCACAATTTTTTTATTTTGTGGACTATGAAATTAATATTGGTACCATGCGTTATAAACTGCTCATTGTGTATCAAGTGCTCGTATGTCAAGTTTTTGGTCTTCATTTAATCTTTTTTACGGATAGAAGACATAATTTTAAGAAACCAATTTAATTTTTCCTGCGTTTCATCGAGTTTATCAATATAAAATTAATTTTAAATGAGTTTGATCTGTAATCTCTAAATGCAAAAATGGTGGACAGAAAATATTCGAACTCCATGGAGAAAAACTACTTACTGTTTTATTAAAAAAAAAATCTTGCCTTCTCTTTCTTACACTATCATATGTCAAATTCTGACATTGTGAATGTATTTTTATAATGGGCAGTTATTTTAAGTTGAGTTTTCTGGTGACGTCACTGGACGGACCGAAAACAATGTTTTCTATTAAAAATATTCGGAATCCTTTCATTTTAAAATTTCTGACATAAAACTATTACTGAGACAATTCTCGTTTTATATTAATTGACGTTTAATAAGTGTGCTTCAAGCACTGAATAAATTATTTTGACTTTGACTTTGAATTTGACTTTGACTTATCACGAAATGGTTTCGATTCAGCAGTCTAAAGAAAAACTTGACATACCGAATTGTTAAGACTCTAATACCTAAACCTACAGTAAGCCTAAGCATATGCAATTAAAATCTCATTTAAATTCATAAAACATATTTAACTCGCATCCTTATACGAAGTTTTATTTAAAAAATGGAACTAAAAACCTTTTTAAAATAAGATGAAAAAATTAAACATTGATTTATACCTAATGCCTTTAGAGCGTGAGTTAAGTCCACACTTATTTTTTTATTTCCCTTCATTATTTGCAACTTTGTAACATACAGTCACTTAACAAAAATATGGCGTATTAAATCGCATAAAGAAAACAGTGTTTTCAGAAAAATAGTTGAGTATAAAAGGAAAGTTGTAAGAATGTCGTAACTTTGGGCATAAAGTTAGTGAATGCTTTGAAAAGAATCCATGGCGAGTGAATTGTTAATAAAGATATAGAGTAATGTATTATAGGACATTAGCGTCAGTTTACGAGTTAACGGATGAATGCACCCGTAGATATATACAGCGGCGATGATCTTATTGCCACCAATTTATCAAACTACAATGACTGCCAAAGATTATTTTTTATTACTGATACATAGTTGCGAATGGATAGAGTGATACATCTCCCCTCTATGTCGTTATGAAATTAATAATTTTATGTATTCCTCATAGTAGGTAAACTGTTAAATCTTTTCATAAAAACTGAAGTTAAGTTAAAAACTAACAGACGAAACGTAGCATAACCTAAACATTTTCTAGTCAGTAAAATATAAAAACACCACTGAAGAATCATTTGCACGAAAAAAGAGAGACCTACAATTTTAAATCAAGCTATATACCAGATACAATACATAAACAATTGTAATCAGGCACACACGCTCCACTGGTATCTGACTGTTTAATTTTAATTTACCTAATTTGAAAACCATTAAAAAGAAGCATTAAAATGCAAGTTGTTACCACCTGCCGAAACGCCGGCCGAGTTTCTTGGAGAAAATTAAGAAAGAGAACCGGCTTTATATAAAAGGATATTAGATTAGGAAGAATGACAGAGAGAGAGAGTAAGAGTAAATTAAATACTGGATTTTATTTAATTGAGCGTAATTAATATACATATAGAGATAGCCACCTTATTTTGAGTCTGACGAAAGTAAATACATACACCATTAATTGTAAAAACTACTTATGTGATATTACATCCATTATTCATATCAAGTACTGTAAGTCAATGCACAAACTTTCCACTTAATCTGTATTTTACATTACGTACCTATATAAAGACACTTTAACGACTGTCACTGTTTTGTGAAATCATCTTGTAATCAACGCTCTCTATTACTACGTCCTCGATATCACTTGTTTCCGTCATAAATCACAACCTACAATTAGGTTGACTTAGAAACTTGCTAGAAACCGCTCCGTAATTATTTTAAATGCTCAAGAAACACAACGATACCTAATTATGTATGTGCATGTGTATTCTAGAAATGATTCCACGGTACCTATCTCAACTGGGTCGTAAATGTCTTCGGCAGGATAATATTTTACGACGGCTTACGTAGCGATCCGAGAGGCGGGGTGAGTCGATCCTCGTTCTTATCTCCATACCTACACATGTGCTGTGACAGCCAAATTTATCGACTTAAAAATACCCTCCCAAGATTAAAAATAAGATACCGCTCCCGAACATCCGACCCGACTGGTTCTTGATATTATATTATTTTTAGTCACAAAAAATTCGAACACATTTAGCTATTTTATTTTAGGTAGATCTTTTTTATTAAATGTCAGATCGCTATTGTAGATAATAAGTTGAATTAATTAATTTTTGCATTTTGGTCGGTTTTTCTCAACAAGACTCGTCAGTTACTTAATAAGGGTAAGTTTAAGGCTATAATATAAGTTTAATACGTATAAAGCGCTTTTTAAATATCTGCCACAGCTGTAATGAAAGAAAGTTTTGCATTTATACGATAGTGAAGAAATTTTATGTCCGAACATCATAAATTTATTCATATAAAAAATAAAAAAAGACATGTTTTTTATCTTCTTTAACCATCCAATAGTATAAGGAATAAAACCTATGAAATAATCAAATTAATTCATTATTTTAATAACAGAGAAGAGCGTACATCGAAGGCGGAAATTGTATGCAAAATAAAGCAAGTTGATATTTAATTTGTTATAAAATTTATTTTTAAATCAATCTGTTCAAAATACGCTAGTTCAAGGCAGTTTGTTAAATATGTTCAAGCATATTATGCCTTCTGTGTAACGTTGCTATTTTCTCAAAAACTGTGAAAACTGACACTAGCTGCGAAACACGGATTCACGAGTAAACGAATATCCACTAGGAAAATAAAGAAAATGTTAGTCATGAGATTTATGTTTACGCTCGTTACGATATAAGAAGCTCCAAGTGTTTGCACTACAAAGACTGCTTAAATATTTTAAAATATAACTTTATAACAATAATCGTTATAAACTTGCATTATTATAAATCAGAAAGACAAAGTACATAACAATCTTTACGTCTTGTTAAGTAGTTATGATCTAACCGAAAAATTTAATTATCAAGGTCAAAGAATCATACATACCTGGAGTGGGATTTATGAAACTCATTCGTTGAACTCAGCAGTTGAAAATGACAAAATTACTATGGAGATATGTATCTTCCTACTACTGATTTGACTTTCAAAAATTGCATCTCTGATGTATGATTTATGAAAGTCTAATTAGCAGTAGAAAGATGCATATCTCCACAGTAATATTGACATTTTCAACTGCTGAGTTCAATGAATGAGTTTCATAAATGGCACCCCTGTGCAATAAACAAGCAGCCTTTTGAAATATTAACATTGATTGAATTAAAATGATGTGTATCCTTTTTAAAGCCAAGAAGGAGAACATTTTTTATTTGTTCTTTTTTTTTGTCTCATAACTTGATTGGGAAATAATCGCAGAACTCCTGATTGCAGCATACCATTATAAGTATATACCTAGCCTGTAGCGATACATTTTAAAGTAAGATTCCGATGGCTAGTTACTTATATAGTATCCGCATATACTTGTTGACTATCTAGAGACACTTTTCGAAGTACAAGAGAACGCACTCAGTTCAGGGCAGCTCTTTCTTGAGTGGCAAGCTGCGTTCCCTCGCCATTTCAGATAAGTTTTATGTTTGGCATCAAATACGTTTTAACAGAGTATTTTTTGTGATTTATTTAGTTACTGTCATTAATTACATTTTATGAACATAGGCAAACATTGTCAGATTTTTCAGAATTTATCTAGACTTTTAGAAATAACACTATTTATTTACGGAACTTAGATGGCTAACATACCTAATTATAGGTAATTATGTTATAATTATTTTTCATCAAATTAAACAAACTATTAGCTGCGCTATGTATTGTTCTATGTATATACTTTTCAAAGGAGAGAAGGAATTTACCTTGAGCATAATTGGCTAATGCTAAGATTATAATATATAACGTGTATATTATAATCTTAGCATTATATATTATATGAATAAGCGCAAAACCTCATACACACCTACTGATTTATAACAAAATAATTAGATTGAAACAATAACTTCAGTATTTTTGATACTTAAAATTTTAAGTTATTCACATTTTAAGATTTGAGGCAAAAATGTTTTGCTATCATTTCAGAAATGAAAGAAAGCGCTAACGTGCTCATGGATACATTTTAAGAATCTTGTTTTGGTAGCAAGTAGGGTGAGTGTGTCCGTTGGGTGGGTTGAGATCGAGTTCAGTAAATTTTAAATTATATAAACAAATTATTTAATATTTTGAAAAAAATTACCTATGTTGGAAACGTGATAATTCGATTCTGTTCACGATTCTAAACAAACTACTTTCTAGTTTTGCGTTAATTCATTAACACGTTGTATAGAGATATTCTGAAAACTCAGAATATCCACGTTCACGTAGTACAGTCAGCTTCAGAGAAACCTAACCCCTCTACATGGTGTTAGGGTAAACAGTTGCATTACTTTAGAGGGTGATTGTAGTGTTGATAGGAAATTAGCAAAAAAAATGACCGTTTTTTAAAATTCATTTCAGTTTATTTCTTTTTGTGTGATACTATTTCAACCTTTAATGTACCTTCAACTAATTAATTTAATTAAACTAATTAAAATACGTTGTCGTAAAATGTGGTGTGTGATACTTAATGATTTTATATATTTGGGGATACTTATATTTATTACAATTAATTAAGTCTACTGATCAGGTATAAAACATTATGAGACATTGAATGCTTGTGTAACGTATTTATATTGCAATTAAATTTAATTATTTATTAAATACTTATACACTATACAGGGTCCTTCTTAATATGCTGACACTTTTTAAGGGGATCAGACCATCAAACTGAACAACTTTCTCTATGGGACCAACACCGAAAACGCGAAAAAAAAATCAGCCGTACCATACATTTGGCTAGACTAGGTTTGCAGTTCGGTTTGCTAGGAACAGCTGATAAGATAAATATTCTTTATTTGCACAACAATATACACGAACAAAAAGGGTACAAAAGGCGGCCTTATCACTAAAAGTGATTTCTACCAGACAACCAGGATGGATGGAAGAAGTCTTACATGAGATAAATGATAAGGTACATAATTTATCATTTACACAAAGTATAAATATATACATAAATACATACATACTCAATATAACAAAATAATAGATATATGATATATGCTGATATATTTTTCGCGATTTCGATGTTGGTCCCATAGAGAAAGTTGGACAGTTCGATGGTCTGATCATCCTCTTTAAAAAGTGTCAGCATATTAAGAAGGACGCTATATTCTTAGATATTATGGTGATCACACAATTCAATGAAACAATATAAAAATTATAACACCTACACCTATCAACATTTGTGTTAATTATAAAATGCAAATTGCAATTAGGATTTCCAAGAAATATGCGCTATAAAATCATAAAAATTAAAATAACGTGCAATAATAACCAAGAGCATTTGACGTCAGTAAGCAAATATTAGAACGGTGAGAACCACTGTAAGTTGAATTAGTTGATCAATATATCTGTTTTTAGTTTTTGTCTATTCTTGAAAATTATTTTTTTTAATATTATTTGCAGATGTCTTTTAATCTACTCTAAATTATAACTTATAAGGCATCACAAAACGTTTCCTCCTGAAAACCTTGCCACATATTTGTATTTACCTATACTCCATTCGAAATAGTAACGAAATTTTAAGGCTATTTTGCATTACAGAAACATTGAGATTTGAAACATTTCCTCTCATTTATTCTTAGAACAGCTTTAGTAGCATCCAAGATATGTCGGATAGTATTATGTATCCAATAAATTCATTACATTTGGTAATCAGAATTGGCCAGAAAGCTAAATAGGAATCGGAAAATCTCATCGTCCTCATTCGGAATGAAGTATAGTTGAAAATGTTAGACAACAGAAACGATTATCAGGAAAGTATAAGATCACTTAAAGGTACTAAGGACTAGAATAAAATAAACACATAAATACATAATTAAATATTTTATCGATCGATGATCAACAAGTTACACAATAGTTTGATTTGAAACGAGAATTTCGGTTTTCAAACTAAATTTTCATTAATACCTAGTTATAGTATAAGAGATACGGGGAAATTTGGTAACCATCAGCTGCAAGGCTGATTCAGTGTTCATAGGGTGTAAAGCATCTCTGTGATGGGGTTGACGCAAGTCTGCCTGCATAAGTCCAGTCGGTTTAGAAGATACAGCCGATCAAAGGTCAGTTATGGTTGCAAAAAATGAACGATCAGCTGCAAGGCTGATCATAGAATATTATTGTAATATGCACTGTACTTACTTCCGATCTAAAGCCACCACACACGCGCCGCTCACGTACCCGCGCCGCCACCGCGTTGCACACGCATCACGTTCGCGCAGCGCACAACCATACTTTGGCACAACTCTCTCACTATCCCACAGCTGTTGCAAGGTGCTGCCTGTTCGAAATTATAATGTTGTTGCAAAGTATATATTTGCTGTAATGAAACATGACAACGCGGTTTTTAGACTCTGAGCGGGTGCGATGCGTGTACGACGCGTGTGTGATTCAAAGACTGCTCGAAGGCGATCTGCACGTGTCTTTCACGTCATAAAGTGGACGCGCACTTGTTGTTTAAATAAAAATGTATCGACATTAAATTTGAATCTATAGATCTAACTTTTTCGCAATTATTATCTTGACAATCGAAATATTTTTAAGAAAAATAAACAATAGAAAGAAGGAAACTATTCTTCTATCTTCTTTTGAAATACTACGAAAGGAACATAACTCAAATCTGAAAGAATATTTTTCAGAAAAACTGATAATGATTAAGAATTGATTAAGATGTGATTAATTTGTGCAGTACTGTAAAACTAGTTATGTACACAATCATGGCTTATGTAAACTCAGAGGCTATAATGGGAAACCTAAGCTGAGTAGATATATCAAGAGAATACTATGTCATTTAATAACACGGCAAAAAGTACTGTGAATAATTTAAAAGACCGATAACTTACATGAAATGCATTGTATTATGCCCGTGGTTAGACTTGTGATAGCAAGAAACTTTGAAACTGACTAAACACTCCACTCGCGGTTCATGTATGTACCTACCCAGCTAAGAGCTAAACTCTCTTAGTTTTAATTCCAAAACTATCATTTTTAAACTATAATTATACTTGAAAACGTGTATAATAGTACTTCACTCGGTTGTGTTTCAAATTGGACTAACAGAACCGAGGCTCGCCAGTTGACGACCAAGTTATATGAGCCGCCAATAAACCAAACCGCATCTATTATTCCGCTCTGGATATGGCCTGGCCTCGACAGCTGACGTAGAATTTTAAATACGCTTTATGGTCCCACATATTCGAGACTGGTGACCTAATTCAGTATATTGCTTTAACATGAGTGTGTATATTTAATTGGGAAGTCCGTATGCTTTTGCTGTGAGAATCGACTTACGTTGGACGGTTGTAGAGTAACGTATTTCATAGTCTTATTTGTGATTTACTCATCTTAAATAACTAGTAGTGTATGGACGGCAATAGCATTAACATATCCGGCTTAAAAAGATCATTATACACTATATCACGATGTGACTGAAAAAGGAATACATAACATTGGATCTATTTGTAGACAAATGGAAGAAAATTAAAGTATATTTGTTTGTATTGAATGGAAAAACGATTAAAAGTCGTGAAAGAAATCCTTGATGCCGTAAAAGTTAACAATCCCAATTACCCGCACCCGGCGTATTCACAAAGTAAACTATATTTGACACCTTCTCGCGACTGCAGTCCAGGAAACACCGCCAAGTCACACTAAAATTTGAACTAACTAATATTTAATAACAAATATCGGTCCTAAAGTCTCATACACACTAAATATTGGAACATGAGTTCGTTAAGCCGGCTCAAAATGATGTAACAAAACGTGCAAACACACTGTGTGTACCCGACTTATTAACGGATCCTCACCACGTATTCAGGTTTGGTTAAAACGTCATATGTACTCAACATTTCATTTTTACAAATTAAACCTTGTCTTTAACTATTTATGTTCATTTTGGGATGAAGGAGATTACATTTTTAAATTGCATTCGAATGATGGTCAGCGTTTATTGCACCCACGAGCAATTCATCCCGAGTTAACGTTTGACTAATTTGTGAAGTAAGTATTATAGAACGTCCATAAAACGGGACCGGCATCATAACGGTCTATATCAGCTGATTGACCTTGTTACTGAAACGATATCAAGTTGTTGACCTTTGACAAACCGTGATTATTACTGCTTTAGGATTAAACATGTCATAGCAAATGTATACTTGGGAAACATCCGTTTCTGGATACCTTACTTAGAATTTTCCCGAATATTAAAGTCTTTCGTCTAGAAGTCTCACAAAGTTCCATATTCACTATTTTCATATTAGTAAATAGTCTTCTGTGAATTGTTTGTCGTGCAGGGCTTTAGATGTAGAAATAATAATGATGAATCCACCAAAAGACTAATGAGAAGATGTACAGTATTGTAAGTCAATAACATTAACCGAGTATTATTATTACCTTCAATAAAGTTAAGCCAAGCCTTCGACCGCACTGACTTAATGTGGCATTTAAATGACACTATACTTTCACTATCAGTATCAAATTAGAACTTATGTCTAGTACTATAGACCACACTAACAACGTGCATATCAACAGAGACCAACACTTCAACTGGCCAACACAAGTCGTGCTCACCTTGAACCCCGTTTTCACTTTTCGCGTTCAAATAAACGCGTGTTTTATTGTTTAGCTCACTGTTATGCAAATTACTATCGCCAACAGTAGCCCGTTTATGGAAGGGTTTCCTAAAATAAGGAAAAAAAATTAAAAGTGAAAGCCTACTGGGGGCATATTGTGCGTCACGCTTCCTCTCAGCTATTGTCTAGATAAATATTTACGTTACTGCATGCAAAAGAGGTTTTTACAAGACTCCGCTACCGAATTGTCTTTGTTATTTAAAACAACAACCCTTTTGGCAGCTTTCGGCAGCTTTTGGCGCTTTCTGTTTATTGTTGTCTTGTCTATTGATAAGGGACGCATGTTTTACGCTTGGGTGTTAAGTTAAACAAAATGTTATGGATTTAGAGTATCGGCTGTATCAGTAGAACGAAAGGGAATTTGAATAACATTGTTGTTTTTTGTTTGTGTTGATTCGGAATTATACTGTGTATAAAGGAACTTATTGGAAAAACTGATATTTTATAAGACTTTAGACAACCTGTTTACACTACTGCTGATATCAAACATTATTATTATGTGTGTACATGAAAGATGCACGGGATCCGTTTCTTTGGGAAGCGTACATGGGACTAAATATACCATGGGGATGCACTAGAAAGATAATTCCCGATAGATGCTGAACTATTGCCAGGAAAGGATAAATTTGTCTGGGCTATGGGGATGGAATAACTGGGCTATGGAGTGAGATAACGGATGCGTGCTCTCGTTAATATCTCTCAAATTTAAAAGCTAGCAGGCGGCGATTTGCCAACGCCAACTCATTTAATGGGATAGGACTCAATTCACAGATCCTAATATGGTATGTAGGTACTCTAAAGTGACCTAAACTGTATGAAATTTTAGCATTTTTCGTATACGAATGGATGCGTAACTTTCGAACATAGCAACTCTATGATGGTATGACTGTCCTATAAATTAACCGTCATACCATCCTGAAATATACGATCTGAAAGTTTAGAAGAATGTTGGTACTTGTAGCCCTTCTTGGTTATCACAAACATTATTACAACCATTGCTATTGAACATAATCCGGATTATGGTCATGAGTTTATGTATGAATATACATATGCATGATAGAATCATCTTCTCCACATACCTAAATATCTACAATGTTTCTTTCATTGTTAGAAGGTAAGTTACATGATCAGTAGAAGTTACATTTGCCTAACAGTAGCGTCAATTCATCTTTCAAACCAACGAACCCAATTAAAAATCCAATTCCAACTCAAATGAATCCGAAATATTTAAACAATGTAGCTGACTGCAAGACATGGCTGTATAGCTAGAGAGCGGTAGCGGGCCGATGTAAAACTTTTACGAGGGGGACGAGAGAAGTCATAAAACTCAAGATAAATCCAATCGGGGACCCAAGAAAAACAATCCACTAGAATTACTTGAGATAGGGACCGGCTAAGATGGATTTAGCATTCCAGTTAAAAATAAATGTGTATAAGTCTAGTATAAGTGCGTTTCTTCAATTTGTTACTCGTACCTACAAATTTATAATGTGCTAAGCGTAGCAGGTACCTATATAGTTTTGAATTTACTTTGTATCTACGACTTTTGTATAAAATTTATAGAAATTTGTCATTTTTCCAAATCCGTTTAAAAAAAACAGAAGACGAGCAACTCAAGAACCTCACCTCTAACTACGGCTTAAGGGAGAAAAATCTTTAATCTTTTGATGCTATTCATGGATAAATGTCCAGCGGCCCTACGGCCGCATACTACTATGCGCGCGATAAGGCTATATAAGGCCTAATATCTCTTTCGATTGCGCGCTAATACAAAGAGAGGCTGCCATGGGTAGGTACTACGGCCGCAATGTGTAACTTCCCAATTCAATGAATATCAAATCGGCATGGTATTTTTGGGCAGTTCTTAGCGATTCTGCTTCTTAATATTTAGTTAATTAATTTCAGATAATAGAGATGATGATCACAAAAAGAGACCTAGTACGGTAATAGTACGTTACCGATCTTGTAAACGATCGGAAACTTATACAATAACCCTACTGTTTGACAAATCTCAATGTGTAATGGGTTGAGCGAAATATTCACAATATGTGTGATGTCTTTATGCTAAACTTGTTTATGGAAAGCTCGTACTCAAGCTATAGTAAGAATAACGACATAAATATATTATTATATCTACACGTACACATTGCACATGCGGTATCAGCTGAAAGTAACGTCTCGTCAGCAATTAGCGGAGCACTTCGCAAACAGCCGCACCATTCCCGTATTGCACTCCGTATTGTAACGTTCGCAAATTAGCTACTATTTCTTGCTGGGTAATGATGTGTTACATTTTTGATGTCTAATAAACCGGTAGGTAAGTCACATTCCAAGTCAAAACCTCAATTTAAATGGAGCCAAGTTTGGATAAAAATCTGGGTAGGTTTATGATTTTTAAAAGCAAGTCCCTTCAAACACTAGAAATTTAGATCAAAATCAATGATTGCATGCATCAATGCATTTTCTTGCATTTCCCACATTTCACTTAACATGGACATAATAACATACCGGTTTTTGATATTTAACGACACAAATTTCTCTTTCTTTCCAGGAAAATTTTCTGGAGCTTGAATCAAACAAAAGATTCCTACATTTTTGCCTGTCTTGGGCAATATTGCTTTTTAAAGTCAACGCTTATGAGGGCTTCATAGATATAAATAAATGTCTGGTTTGATATTGTAAAATTAATGAAAATATACATTTTACTACGAAATCTATCTATTTAATATTTCTACCGAAAGTTGTATAGCATAGCATAGTATATGCTCACGACTATATTCCCCGAGGGGTTAGTCAGAGGTTTGCAATAAACTTTCAAAATATTGTTTTACATGTTTTACTTTTACATGAATACTATTGCCCACGTAGGGGTGACAGGAAGAGAAGAAGAAAAAGAAGAGAAGAATGACACTCAAACAAAAGTAGTACCAACCAAGCAAGTTCAATTTTATGTCAAGGATTAATTTGCTGCCAGTACCACATAGAAGTAACATTGTGTCGGAGCAAGTCTCGAGTCAACACTTGATGGAATGTGGACGGCACACTGACGCCAGCCGCGCCGACTGACAACGGCCCTTTTGCTATTACTTTTATTCAAGTACCTATGTAGATCCACTACAGGGTGAAATTAATATCATTAGCATCCTTTTAAACTAAGGGTCTACCCATCAAACTGAACAACTTTTACTATGGCAGCAAACGGATCAAAGCAACAAAAAATCTGCTACACCCTCACCCTGTATACATGGTGAATTTGATATCATTAACATATTGGGTCCGCGTGGTGAACTAACGCCCATGCACTTTCCTCGAGGGTAAGCCTGCGCCCTACAGTGGGACGTAGGTATACAAGGGTGTAAGAAAAAGTATCATTAACCTTTATACCACATATTCTACCCATCAAACTGAACAACTTTTACTATCGGAGCAAAACTGTCAGAACAAAAAAAATATCAGCTGTCCCATCCTAAACTGCAATACCTACTCGATTCAAACGTAACTATGGGAGCAATCAGACGACAGCAAAAAAAAAAATTCTGCTGTTGCATACATTTGAGTCGAGTAGGCATTGCAGTTTAACATGGAACAGCAGATTATCAAGAACAGTCGATGTTTGTGGCACGCATAATCGGCTGAACATATTTGAAAGAAATTTGGCACCCAAATTGAATATGTCCTGGATTCAAACATAGGATACTTTTTAGAGTCAACGGGGACGAAGTCACGGGCAACAGCTAGTGTAATATATAATACCTACTGCCTAGAAAGGACTGCCAGGGCTACATATCAATTCTACGTTTGTTAAGTTTGATGCAATAAGAGTTTTTTATTTTTTTATTTTATACATCTAAATCTTTGACTATTTATATGTGGACAGGTTACGCGTGTAATTCTACTAACAAACATTTCTGCCACTTTTTGCGGGGGGCGAGGTAACATGAAATCCGCAACTTTGGATTTTATTCCTCATAACTTTAGATTCTAATTTTGAATGTTAAAAATCATAAAAAGTAGTCTCGTGTGAACCCCAAACGTTCTAAGTTCGAAGTTATTATTTCGCAATTATAGGCTGTCTCGTTTAGTGATAAGGTATAAAATTGAATGTAAATGCACAAGATCAATTGTGCTTATACCGTGGCAGAGGGGAAATGCTACCGCAAGGCAAGTCCTTATAATAATTAGTCAAAGATCTAAATATTATGTGCATAATATACATATATGATGTAACAAAACACCCAAGTAATATTTAAACGTCATCGAGATCTGTTTCATACAAAAAATGTAGTATCGACTCGACTCAAATGATTGCGACAGCTATATTTTTTAATTATTTTTTTGGCTCTCTATCCATAGTAAAACTTTTCCGTCACTCAAGAACTCTACGGCTCTATCGGCCATCGGTTCTGCGAGCAATGTGCCCTGCACATTGCCACTTTAGTTTAGCAATTCTTTGGGCTAAGCAAAAGTCCATCCTGTAATAGACGAGAGAAATATTGTAAGTACCTACGGAAAGTGGAAAGTAAATTCTACATGTTCTCTCACATCTCTACCGCATCAGCAAGTTTCATCACCTTTCCAGTGGTACTCAAGAGATTTTTACTTTAAGAAAATCATCAGGGCAAAAAAACATTCTGTCTTCCTCTATGCTTTACATCATTATGTCCTACCTATATCCTTGCTCTACGGCCACATTTTGTTTTGTTTGTCTATACAATCCGGAAATATTTCTTTATACTGGCTAAGTTTATGTCGGATCACGCATAGTGCAGGGTTCCTTAGTCATTTGTCTTCACACCGCATGTTGTGTTGCTGTATGGAAACACTAACTCATTCGAAAATATCTATTTATTAGTGACACCAGAAAATGGGAGAGCGTTGAACCAAAAATTATAATTATAGAGCTTATAAATTAACGAAATAAATTTCACGTAAGTTATAGCCTGTAGGATCCTACTTCAAGGCAAATCCTCTCACGAATAATGACGAGAGGGAGTTGGCTATATCTGCTCTACTACGCGGGCCCTGTGCTAATTTGTGGAGGTAAGTTAGTGGTCAACTTTCTGTCTGATAATTTTTAAGCCACCTTTATAGGCCTCAAGGAAATAAATCTAAAAAGAAACAATTTTACTGTTCTTTCCATTTCCCATCAACCGTAATACCTACCCTAAAACAATAACTTCTGTATACCACCACTATAAAACAATCAAGCAAACGAAACGGTGGTTCCATTATTAAGTAATTATGACAAAAGCGCACCATTAAAATTAAATAAACAACACCTTAGATCGTATTCGGCTCAAGTAACAATGGGTTTAACTCGACTTTAATTCAAACTGCTATAAAAATGTTACGGAGCCGACAATCGTTCTCAAAGTATACATTGAGCGAGATTACTATCGTATGAAGTATGATAAATATGGGAGCCATGAGGAAGTGCAGTAACGCTTGTTGAAGATATGTAGTGAAAAGTTTTACTATTATTGTTTAAAGTGTTGTGGATGCAAGTTAGGATGGGACGTTGGTAGGTTCTTATAAAACTTGGAATTGGACTGAAGAGATATATCCGAATATAGGATAATAAAAAGAAATAATTCACTGGCTCTATTCTGCAATAAAAGGGACGAGCTTACTAAAGTTCGATACGTTATTAACGATCGCGATGCTAAAATTGAAACAATAATTTCATTATTTTGATAGTTAAAAATGTTGAAATTCAAAGTTATTCGCATTTTATGTTTTCGGGCAAGATTTGTTATCATTTCAGCAATGAATGCGCTAACGTGCTCATGGATACATTTTAAGAATCTTGTTTTGGTAGTAAGTAGGATGAGTGTGTCCGTGCGGTGGGTTGAAATCGAGTTCAGTAAATTATAAATTTTACAAACAAATTATTAAATATTTTGAAAAAATTACCTATGTTGACAACATGATAATTCGATTCTGCTCTCGATTCTATACAAACTACTTCTAAGTTTTGTGTTTATTCATTAACACGTTGTATAAGATCTAAAAAAATTAGCTGAAACTATTTTAAGGGGACGGTCAGACCATAAAACTGAACACCTTTCTCTACGAGACCAATATCGAAATCGCGAAAATAAAAACAGCTGTCCCGTAATTTGAGTCGAGTTATGTTTGCAGGTTTGTATGGGAAAGCAGATATTGGTCCCATTGAGATGTTCAGTTTGATGGTTTGATCATCCGCTTAAAATAGTATCAGCTAATTTTGTTAGACCTTATATTGAACTAACGTGTGAAACTAATTCACTTCATTAGAAACACGAAGCTGCACTCCAAACTCAGAGTAGGACAGTTGTAGCGGACGTAGGATGTAAAACAGGTTAAGCTGAACAAGCACTTCGTTGGGTTTTTCTATCATATGCATTTAGATACTTGGGAAAAAATTATTGCAGTGGGTTCCACAGGATCGCTGCTGTTGTCGAGGTAGATCTAAAAGAAAACAAAAATACAACATTGAAGGCATCATTAGAGTTAGTGCGGGCATTTAAGATGAAGCTCCTTATAGCTAAAGGGCAAAGAAAAAAAAATACAAACTAAATTTTTTGTGCAAATGTTCCTCAGGACCATAGAAGTAACCCTTAGACTTCCGTTTCGGGTTTCGGCTCCCCCCTCACCAGAATATATGACCCGATTTTCAGTATTTTTAATTTCACTCAAAATCAGTTGGAGTCAGGTGAAAACTGTAATAAAAACAAATAATCCTCATTAAATTACCTATAAAACGGTACTAATTTCAAATTAATTAGAATTGTAGGGTTTGAGATATGCTTAAAATATGAAACATAAAAATGGAATGGGTCCATTATATGGCGACGGGCTCACCCCCGTCACACTGCACAGAGTTTCGTTACTACAGGAGAAACGTGGATGTTCTTTCTCCCTTTCTAAGTTTGAATTTTGTTGAAAAAAAGGGGCTGTCGAAAAAGTGACCACGAACCCTGCTACCCTTCAATCGGTTACGGTTTGGGCTGGCCGAATTGACTGCAACCCTGGTGGATCTGGTCTCCGGGGTCAACAGCCCGCCACGATCCGGCAAAAAATTCGATTAACTTTTTTTTCGTTATCTGAAACCATAAAATACCCGTACTAAGTTGGTCATCTCTAAATTACAGACTTCAGTATCAGCGGTGGAACAAAGAACAGCCTAATAAACATACACGAATCAGCTACCAGCACAATCAACTCGGTATTCAAATTTTTTTCAACATTACATGTTTCTTAAAAAAACAATGCAAGGAAATTCACAGAGCATAGCTTGCTTAAGTTATTATTTTATTAGGTATCTTATCAGATTTAAATTATCGCTGTTTACATTTGGTATGGTAAGTGCATACATCTACATATAAGATGGGTTTTTATAACGGCACCAAAGAAAGGCTCTTGTTAAAATCTGTTGATTTAAAAACAGCGGAACTGATTTTACGGCCTTAATTGGCTAAATTAAGTACCTACCTTCTGCTTTCGCAACATTATTTATTTTTGCCAATTAAGCTGGTAGGTTCAACCATAATAAATTTTGAAAACGTACGATAAAAGAATTTAGGTGAACCATAATTGTAGTTTCAGTATTTATACTGACCAAGGGTGGAATCAAGGAGATGTTAGGGGGGTCAGTCAGCCAAAATAGCCTGCTAATCGGTATGATCAAAATATTGAGAAGCAAGCGATATAATTATAATTAGTCCAAATGCTTTTGTTTTTAGATTTATACAGGATGTAAACTTAAATGCATTACATACTTAAGGGGGTTCTTCAGACCATCAAACTGAAAAACTATTACTATGGGACTAATTTCGAAATCGCGGAAAGAAAATCTACTGTTCCATAGAAATGTCAATTGCTACTCGACTAAAGTATATGAAACAGCGGATATTTTTCGCGATTTCGACGTTGTTCCCAAAGTAAAATTTGTTCAGTTTGATGGTCTAAAGCAGCCCTTTAAGTATGTAACACAATTAAGTTAACATCTTGTATAGAGATACATGCAACAAAAATATTTTTATCATATTTTAATAAACCTATAGTTTATTAAAATATGATTAAAATATTTATTCAATCCCCTTTTAGCTCATAATACTGGAAAAGACTTGGACAAATGAAACTACCATTTCTAGAGGTCCCCCTTTCAAGAATGTAACACTAAGGTATTTATAATTTACAATCTGCTAGAAAATCTATTTTGTCTTTTTACTCATTATTCAAGACCAAGGAGTCATTTTGAAACCCATAGCTACTAAACTCTACTAAAATCCCACGAAAACTAGCACCTCATCAAAATGATTGTCTGCAAAATACCGAAACACTTCAACAATTGTACCTTGCAAGGCTGTAAAAAATTTTTAGAACGATTTGACGAGGGTAGATTGCTTGGACCCCTGTTATATAATATCTACGTAACTTCTACACATAAGATATCACCGTATCTGTAGACAAGGGATGCCTCGAACGGCGCACGCTTGCAGGCAGAGTCAAGTCAAGCCCGCCCAGCAAGTGGAAACCCGGGCGTCTCACAACGTCGCTCGCCTCCGCCGCGAATGGCCGTACCGCCAGCGTAACCAACCTAACCTCACCTAACCTAGTGCACATAATTAATTTACAACACCAGTAAAAGTGATGATACAAGTTTATCGACTATAAAATCTGTGTAGTGTTGTGTTCGCGTGTCGCAGGTAAGTGATAATTGGACAGTCGCATGCCGCTTTGTTTGTGGAGCAAACACTTTGGAAAATAAAGCGTCGGGAATAAGACGGGTTCGCGTTGGTCTGTGACTATATGATCGTTTGATGTTCCCAGCTTGCAGTGATGAATCTTTAGGATTTCTGACATCGGGTCATATTTTTACTGGCTACCTAAAACTGTGTGCTAATTTTCTTTAAGAACAGGAGAAAATTCCTTTAGATTTTCTTATTGGTTCCTAATAATGTATCGACACTTTTGCTGATAAGTATAATCAGCAAGCTCATTATAAAGATGAAGCTACTTTTTTAATCGCAATTTTAATGGAATCTACATTGAGCAAAAATAATATCATTGTTCTATTGTGTACCTAAGTATTGGAATATAAATTCTTGATATTGACACTGAGGATGATTCTATGAAGTTATTATTGGGTTTGTTAATCTATGGATGCTTCGATAAAGCTCTTATTGCGCACTAGTAAAGATACTAGGTACCTTCTAGGATAGTTCACAGTTACAAATTATGTTATTTCCTGTCAAAGGATGTCGAGTAAAGTGTCGGAGAAAGAGCCGGAAGAGTTCACCAAGTTAATACGCAATAGGATTCTTTTGTAAGACTTTCCAATAGTAAATCACGGCCAGTACAATCTGCGGGAGATACTAATGACGTGTTTGGAGTTTAGGACTTATCGAAATAGAAAAGTTAATATTAGCAATAGAATTATCTTAAAATAATACAGTATCTTGTAAATAACGACTGTAGCATTTTCTTCCTTCAAAAAGGAGTCAAATCGGGAAATGCATGCCGACGGATTACTTCTGTACAACATAACTAAGAGGACCTAACGCAATATGCCTGCCCATCTGGATTTTTATTAGAAATCTGTAACTGCAATAATTCATTTTAGCAGTGTGTAAGATTTGTAAAAGGGAACATTCCGTTTTCCTTCCTGAAATATTTTTTAGGAGGGAAAACCGGAATGATAAGCTATCACAATTCACAATGCAACTTTAACCAATCAATTAATAACTCAAAACAAAACTACTTTCATGTACCATAAAGCAATAACAGCCTACTTTATAATTACACCAAAGAATTTGCATTCAGTAACATGCAGTCAGCAATCAATTGTAACAGAAGTAGGTGTCTTGAAAAGCCATAACGTTTTGAAAACAGTGACCATTAGCATAAGGTGCATAATTTCTAACTGATTAGGTGGCTTAACGTTCGCCCCGTAACTTTATAGCGGTCATAAAAAACCTAGTCTGCATAGGGTTACCATGTCTCATAAGTCTTTGCTATTAGTCAAACGTACTTGCCCAGTAACTGAAAAACTTTTGACAATTAGATTTTTTGTTATGATATTCTGTTTTAGACAGTGTATACCATGCCAGCTTCCAGTGATTTTACCTACAACTACTGTCTGATTGAAGCTTTGGCTTCGGCCAAAAAAGGCACCTTCGGCTACACATTAGGCTTAGGAAGTTTTGGCCGAAGCCGAAGCTTTATATTCAGCCACCTGGTTTGTTGCAATATTTTATTTAATTAATATGAATAAAATAAACATATTTCTTAATCAACAGATATTGAACGGTGTTTATTTCAATTAAATTATGGCTTCTTGAAACCTTTCATATGCTGAAAGCATTAACCTTGCTACAACTGCCTCCAATAAACTTGGTAAATTATGGCTTAAAAATAGTAGATTGATTTAGCTTAATCAAAAGTCAACAAGTCAAAAGTCACAATTGTTTATTTAAAATAATATCACATAGATTACTTTCTGACGTCATGTTTTTGAATCTACCACCGCTTCGGAAGGTGTTCCGTTGTAGAGAAGATGCGGCCAGAAACTCTACAACACACTTCTTTAAACAAAACAACATATACAAAGTACAATTACAAAAATCCAATATTATATTACATAGTGTAACATTGTCAAGACCAGATATTTTGGTCATTCAAATAATCATCGAGTTTATAGCATTCTTTCTTACAGAGGACTTGTTTAACATAATATGGGAATTGAATCCTTAATTTAATTAATATTGACATAAATCCATTCTGATATGAATTAAGGAAAATCTTCCCATTTTAAGGGCACGCGATAATCTAGACACCTTATAGGTAACTACACGTTCGGGATAAATTAAAAATAACAGTTGGTATAGATTTTGCATTGGTTAAGCACTTTTTATGCAGTTATTCTTAGTATTTATAATATACTAATGATTGAACCTTCAGCCGAAGCCGAAGGTTCAGGCCGAAGGTTCAATCATTAGTATACTTATAAATTATAAATATTAATATTATAAATATTAATATAAATAAAAATATTATGACTAGAGCCGAATAATCGGCTTCGGGTTCGGCTTCGGTAAAACTGACCTTCGGTCAGACACTACCTACCTGTAACTCATAATTTTAATAGTTATGTTATCATGTTTTTACTATATTTTGAATACCAAATATTATACTGATTTAGGTATTAACTAAATATTCTGATCTTCCTACTAATTATTTAAATAAGAACCAGATTTAATAAATTTCATACAAACAGGCAATGAAGTATTAGAGCTATAGAAAGGAGAGACCAAGTTTCAGTGTTATTATACCCAGACTAATTACTATAGCCCAAAGATTTATATCCACGAAAGCTTTGTTATGTGGCTGACTGTCCAAATAAATTTAATTGAATTTATTGCAGGTTAGCTTTTAGCAACACTTTTGATTCAAATTTGAACTGGTATATAAAACAATTAAGGAAGGCAATTAAACTGCAAAAACGCTATGGACAAGCTGATCTTTTTGAGCTATAAATTAGAAGCCTGTTTGTAAATCATATCGTTTGTTTGGAGCATTGCAGTGTACGATTCTGAGACGTAACATTTACTAAAAGATATTAAGATAAGCTTAAAGATTTTGTTGTGGTAGATAACTATTGCAGGAGAATGGAAGGACCCGATTAACACTGAAGTGCTAAAGAAATCAATAACATTCCGAAAAATAAAAATAAGCAGCTGAATAGGGAATATTATTGGTTGTTTGATACGACTTTATATCTTTAAGACTATGTATACCTTTTATAAAGTCACCCAAAGGGCAATGGAGAGTGCTATGCTCGGAGTTTACCTGCGAGATCGAATTAGAAATGAAGAGATCCGCTGAAGAACCAGAGTAGCTGACATATAGCCCAAAGAATTGCTAAACTAAAGTGGCAATGGGCGGGGCACATTGCACGCAGAAACGATGCCCGATGGGGCCGAAGAGTTCTCGAATGGCAACGTGGGTAGGCCCCACAAGGTGGACCGACGACCTGGTAAAGGCGGCAGGAACCTATTGGATGAGGGCAGCGTAGGACCGGTTTTTATCCGGCGATCCTTCGGGGAGGTCTATGTCCAGCAGTGGACGTCCATCGGCTGAAATTATGATAATTATATTAGAAAGCGAAATAACATAGAGTGCGCGCGAGTCTGTCAATAGAGGGCGCATTAGTGCGCTCAAAGTTAATTATGGTTACGGGAGTGAAATAGTACTCTGTGCTTATGGTAAGAAAAACAACCGCTCGTATTTTTTTTATGTGTAGAATGGCAGCGGAACCCTATCCTGGGCGATTTCGAATTGCTCTTGGCCGGTTTTTTGTTTATGATATATCTGTTTACTGTGGTTGTATTGTAGGTACTATTATATTTTCTGTGACTGGTGTAATCGCAGCGTTTGCACTTCTAATAGCGGGCGGCGCCGGCGGTCCCTATGTTCGCACTGCACTCTATGTAAATCTCTGTGAAAATTTTTACCACACAAGACTTTCCTATTAAAAAAAATTCTCTTACCTACTAGAGGTACTCACCATTATAAGAATTCATATTTAGGACCTTGTATTTGTATTAATATACCTATATGGTATTTGTAGCATTGTAAGTAATTATTGTTATGACGCCGAATACGACAAGGTCAAATAATACCTACCAATAAGGTTCAAAACTACTAGGTATATATTTAACGTGGTTTTAAGTTTGATTGAACTTTTGTAGGTACCTATTCTAAGTCAATTGAAATGCTTTCAAATGTAAATTCTTAACAATAACAACAATAGTAAAACTCTACACGAGTGGAGGCTTAAAAATTGACCGGGCTTAAAATTACTTCATACCATCCAATGTTGGGCAACACGAGATGATTCCACAAGAAGTCCCCTGAAAGTTCTTTAAAACTTAGTCAATAAGTACGAAAAGGCTTGGTTCGTGGGACATAGTAAGTGGAATGGACATTAGCAGGGATTCTAATCCACTACTTGGGTGTCTAGTTTTATGTTTTCACATAAAGAGTAATAAACTACGTGTCTCTGAATTTACACAACCTTTTAATGCCTATTCGGATACAAATTGAACTCTATAGTTATGGGTAAAAGAGTCATGTTTGTGTTATGGAATGTTTAGGAACTCTCGCGCACGTGGGTGCTTGCTGCGTAAGCCGTTATAGCTTTACAACCAGGGTCATTCATTTAGCGAATCGTGATGGACGAACTCGAATCTTTTTATGACTTACGTGCTTTAGATTAATTCTGAAAACTAACATATGTAATGTGTTTGAGGTCCTACTATAAGCTAGGAAGTTAATGGTTAAGCTAAAAACAAACGAAATTGTCCAGGATGAGATCATTTGAGAATTTTAAGCAAGGTCAAGTAGATAATATCATGCTTCCCAGTAATTCTTGTGTCATTTGACTACATAACTAGTAAATTGGTGTTAAGGTTAAGAATTGCAACGCACTAAGGTGAACTTCTTATGCTAATTATCTGTACAGAGCCACAGAAGTATCCCGCTACAAAGACATGCAAGCTACATAATTATGAAGTTAAAACCTGAAAACCACGTATCTATCGAAATCAAAACATTATATATAATAAATAAAAAAATACATGAAATACTTACCTTTGTAGGTTTATATGTAATTTTTTGTAACTTCTTTACCTTGGGCTTATCCTATATCTACAGGTGTAAGAGATAGCCTGGAAAATACGGAAAAGGTGAATTCAGACCATCAAACTGAACAACTTTCACTGTGAAGCCACCCTCAGAAACCGTGAAACACGAAAACATATAGTTCCCATTGTAAAAGTTCGTCAGTTTGTTGGTCTGAAGCATCTCCTTAGTAAGTAGATATATTTAACGCATCTAAGTTTACATACTGCATATTTATGTGTATAGGTACCCAAGTACAGTACGACCAGGAAAATAATTAACCTCGTCAATCTTCGTTTGCGCAGTCCCCCGACAAATCTCGAAGTAATTTAGTGATCAAAGGGTGCAATGTCGGATAGCAGCGAAAAGGGCGCGAAAGCAATCACCCAATCGTAGCAAAGCATTGTAGGTGGCACATCCTGATTAGTCAACATAATTTCGCGCGCTAAAAAAATTTTCAACTGCGCAGGTACATCGGGGGAACATATAAATCTGGTACTACTGTACCTAAATTTTCTTTAAAAAAAAAACAATAGCGTATCGAAAATTGTATTTTTAAACAAATTTGTTTCGACATCCATCTATTACGATACCATCATACCATTCAAGTTTTCATCTAAAAAACGATTTAATGGTATGTTTTATTTAATCAAGAGTGGCCATAAACCTCACGTAGGTAATTACAATCACGTAGTGAGTGTAAATTTGTAGTGGCACGATGTTATTTCACAAAAGAATCGCCATTTAAAGCGGTGAAACGGTAGGTTCTAATCAATATCCAATCAGTGGTGGGTAGTAAAGTTAACTAAGCGGGAAATTAAGTGAGTCTGCGCGGGAACTGTCTACGTACATGTATATGCCTTAGTATTATATACACACATGTATAATAATATGGGTAACTTTACATAGACGTATAGTCGACTGAGTTCTATGGAATTCAAATCCAATGGAAATTCCATGAGTTTTCACCTTACGTTACTACTGTACAGGCTTGCCAGTACTCGTACAAATACGAGGTTTTGACTTTATTATTAAATGAATCAAAGTCTATCAGATGTTTATGGTAAGTTTGTAGTTTGCCGGGAAATCCACAAGAAACCGATCATTACTTCGATTTGTTCCTTGTATTAGCTGCACTTATCTTCTTTTTTCAGTTTAAAACAACATTAAAATTTTATTTGTTACAAAACATTTTTTTTGTTATATGAAAAGTCTATAATTAAATAGTGTTATATGACTAATTCTTTGTTTTTTCACACTTTAGATGAATGTACGAGGTTTTTCTTGCTTTTGTACGCGGTATAATTTTCTACATCTGGCAACCCTGCTACTGTAGTTGCATCGCCAATTATGTATTGAATTTCGTACAGCACTCCCAGTGGTTACGTTGATTTAAATGATCAAAATGTTTGGGTCTGAGGTCACTAGCTTATAGTTTATTTACTTTACTGTATAGTATCAATTATTTTATTAAATAGACTATGTATTATTGTATACATAACTTTAGCTTAAGAATTTATATTGTAATAGTTATTAAGTCGTGTTATGTTGTAGAGTTTCTGGCCGCATCTTCTCTACAGCGACAACACGTTCCGACGCGGTGGTAGCTTTAAAAAAGATTTGACGTTTGATAAGTGTGCTGTAAGCTCCTATATTGAATAAATTATATTGACTTTGACTTTGATAACTAATTTCTGCTATACGATTTGGTGACGTAACTACAGTAGTAACGTACAGTGAAAACTCATGGTAGGCCTACAGGCATAGTATAGGTATGTAGTACTAGATACTCTTTCTTATACTGTGGTATAGGCACACCTTCGACACTGTCAGCTGATAGCTGTCATTTCATACAAATAGGATTTTTTTAAAAGAAGAGTTAAGCATGTGCGATACTGAGGAGTCCAAGCGAGACAGGAATACGCATTTCCTTAAGAGGTAACCACGAAGTAAGCAGAGGGGGTGAGGTAAAAAGTTGGTGGGAAGCAAGGAGTGTCCATACTGTAAGTTTGCTGCATAGTGAAAGTTATTAAGTTTGATGGTCTGAAGCACTCAGTAAGGTATGTAAAATTTTACACCCTGTATACATAAACTTCACGTAACGATCCTTGGAGGAGGCCTTTGTCCAGCAGTGGACGTCCATCGGCTGAGATGATGATGATGATGATATGTAAACTTTCACAGATTCGCTACCAGATAGGTTCTGGTGGTTCAGGTGGTTCTGTAGGATCTGTGTAGGTGATGTTAAAATATTTAAATTGACGTACTTTTCACGCTTTCTAACTTTGCCTGTTGTTCAGGTATCAGTATATCGTTTATTGCCTATATCACCATTTTAGTTAAAAAAAATCCTGTTATTTTCCGGTTAGCAACATAAACTAAACAATATTAGAAGATAAAATTCTGCACTGTCCATAATGTTTATCGAAGCATTTGTTTTCAACTATTAAACATTATACAGGTTGTAGTAAAAGCAATGGAATCATTCATCGTCTCTGCAATATAGACCTACAAATCACCTCTGCACTTACAGAGGCGGCAAACGGCCAATTCCCGGCCAATAATTTCAAATGTTATGAACTTTTGAGTCTATAAATCGTTTGAACGACTCTAAAGGTTGTTAGTTCTCGTAAACGGTTACAAATGGATAGTAAAATTGTTGTTTAGTGTTACGGTGGGTGTTAGGTTTGTTTTATAAATCATCAGTTAATAGGACTACACTAGAATGAGTCCAAATAGAATATGAGATATACAAGGTGTTACAAAAGTTTAAAATAAACATTTAAAACTTTTGAGGGGGTTGGTTTAGACCATCAAACTGAACAACTTTTAATATTTGACCAATATCGAAATCCCGAAAAAAAAAATGCTCTCTCATATTATCTATTTAGCTCGAGAGAGTAGATTTGTAGTTTAGTATGGAAGATCAGACTTTTTTTTCGTGATTTCGATACTGGTCCCATAGTGGAAGTTGTTTAGTTTGATGGTCTAAACCACCCCCTTAAATGTTTATTTGTATTTTTGTAACACCTTGTATTGGGTGTCACAAGATGATGAAAATAATGTTAATGAGTTATGCCCTATTTTATTTATATATTAAATTTTACCTAACCAATAGCACAGTAAAAGAAATAGTACTAATCCACATTCACTGGCAACGTTTAGATAGTGTTTCTTTTCTAAAAAACTTAGAATATGCAGTCTGATAATAGCCATTTTAAAGTCCAATCCTAACAAGTCAAAATGCTACAAAATCTCTACTTAAACTTACCTCATTGTATACGCTCTCAATTTAGCCGTGTTATTTCCAAGCTCCACCTTCGAGTCAAGATGGGACAGTAGCAAAGATGGCAGCACACAAAGGCGGACGCTTTTCGACGGTTTAAGTGGGCGTGACCTAAAAGCGCCCGGCCCTTTACAAATGGCGCCGAATTCCACCAATGAGGTGAATGACTGACAGCATTCCATTTTTGAATATTCAAAACCAACTTGATGTGTGATGGAGATATCAGTTGGCAGCGTAGAGTACGGTAAACAGTTGGCAGATAAATTTTGTAGGTGGAGCAGGTCACAAGAGGAATTTCGTTTGCAAATAATGAGGAACGCGGTTTTTCTTCTTTATTGTTAGGGTCTCAAAGATTTTTGAGGAAAATTTATTGGCTCTAAAAATTTGATGACTTTTGATACTCGAGCTAAATTTATGGCGATTTTTTTTAAACGATTTCAATGTTGGTCCCATAGTGAAAGTTGTTCAGTTTGATGGTCTAAACAACCCCCTTAAAAGTTTTAAATGTTTATTTTTACTTATGTATCAACTTGTATAACGGGAGTCAAACCGTAGTACACATATTTTCTTAGATGAAAGTAGGTAACATATTTTTTACAATATAAATTCCTCTTTCGGCCCCTTATCGTACATGTAACTAATTATCTCAAAACAAGGCCTCATTAATATTTTTTTAAATTAGCATTTGATAATTGATAATTTTATTATTTCTTGTAATTTATCAAACCCTACTTTTTCGTTATGTTATAATTTTCTATATTTGTACGGAAAGATTTAAAGAAATAATAGTAATTACTTCCTCAGAAAAATTATGTAGGTAAGTAGTCAAATACTACGTCATTTAAAATTATTTCAATGTAATACAAATATAGTTTTCTCTAAAAACACCATCTATTGAACTTCTCTACATTTTAATCACAGCTCTACCCAGCTATACCACAAAAGACTTACAACAAATTTTTGGGAGTTCCTTACCTGACTACGCAGTTAAATGATGCGACACTGTAACCATAGATGTCGCTTATAAAATTTCCGTCATCGTGCCATAGATGGCGCTAATTGAAACGTAATTAAAATTAAGAAATTTTCCGATTCCATTCAGTCATTATATATATGATATCAATGCATTCAGTAAAATAATATTTCATTATAATATTTCGCGGTTTTTATTAATTAAGTACTATAAATAAAGCAATACATAAAATGATGTCGCTCTTAAGAATGTAAGAAGGGACTCGAAGGACCAGAAAAACACTGACCCTTACCTTCTGTTTTGTCGTAGAACTAATTATTCTGGATAGATGGCGCCACTTTAACTATTTCTTTACATGTGGTAGAGTCACTTGTTATAACATACTCTAGCATAGAAATAGCTATTTTAACATTTTCACTGATTCGTATCTGAATTTTCTAAGATTTGTAGCTTACCTTCAGGACGTTAAGGCCATAAGAGGTGGTATTAAAGAGTGTAAACAGGGTGAAATTGATATCAATAGCCTTTTAAACTAAGAGTCTAGGTACCCATCAAACTAAACAACTTTTACTATGACAAAAAAAATCTGCTGTTGCTTTACATTAGAGACGAGTAGGCATTGCAGTTTAGTACGGAACACCATATTTTTTTGTTTCTGTGATCGGTTAAAATGGATGATGGATACTAATGATATCAGTTTCAACCTGTATATACCTATTATATTACCAATACCTATCTATCTACTTACCTAAGTTTAGGAATTATTTTTGTATGGAGACTGTACCTTAGCTGTTTTCCGGTCCGTATAGCGGCGGTGACACGTTGCTGAGAGGTATCATGAACACTCAATCATGAGGGTCCAGGTTCGAATCCGCACGGATGACATGCCATGTACCAATGAGATTTTCTAACTTATGTATACGTACCTACCTGTCTTACCTAATAACGATTGCTCCTTCTGTGGTTCCTTCCTAAGAAAAGACCACACCATTTCTTATTTTGAGTCTTGTCAGAAGTGACTAAAATAATTTTTGTGGACTACATGTCAATTATCAACAAATGTTGCCATACCAACCTTAAACCTTAAGAGAAGTTTATTCCGAATGCGTAAATGCGCGCTGCATACAAAAGAAGTCTGGTGATATTTTCAATACCAACCAATTAAACTCAATGAAATTTTGCTGAAACAATCTTGAAACAAATATCTATGCTTGTAGGGAGTCCGATTTTCGTTAAAATCTACAGTTTCAATGCTAGGATTAATTTAAGATTTGTATGGAAATCTTTGAGGCACTGTAACTTTAAAACTATACCTACATTTTAAGGAAAATCGGACTCTATACAAGCAAAGAAATTTGTTTTTAGATTAATTCTGAAAAATTGCATTGAGTTTAATTGGTTAGTATTGAAAACATCACCATAGTACGTTTGTATGGAGCGCGCTCCGAATTATATCCTCTTAAGAGGATATACCTACATACACCTACCTGTTAGCGGACTTCATACAAACGAAGTTTAATTGTATTTTAATTATTAACCAATAGAATTCAATGATTTTTATTTAGCACGATTTAAAATCTAGTAGTAGGTACTAGATTTCTAGATTTTTTTGTGGTTTAACAGATTAAAATGTATAGATTCAAATTTAGGTAAAACAGTGGTTCAAAGATTTCCATACAATTCTTAAATTTATCCTACCATTGAAACTATATTTTAACGCAAATCTGACAAACTACAAACACAGAGATTGGTATCTAAATCGTGTTTAAATAATTTAATTTCATTGGTTAATATTGGAAATAGGATCAAACTTTATAACTTTAAGGTTTATTAACTTTATAGGTTTATGCAGCGTGCTCGTGTTGCAGTAAAGTTTCTGACCACGCTGAAAGGAAATATGGTCGTGGTTTTATGCATTTGTGTATATCATGCGTTCTTCATATCTTACAAAAAATTCTTAGGATTAAAACAACATAAATACAGCAAAACAAGAAAAAAATCGTATTCGATTCGATTTCTATATAGATGTAGGTACTTGTACCTTCATTATACCATCGATCAAATATTACTATACTCCATTCAAAATATCAACGAAATTTTAAGGCTATTTTGCATTACAGAAACAGATTTGAAACGCTTCCTCTCACTTATTCTTAAAACAGCTTTAGTAACGTCCAAGATATGTCGGATAGTATATGTATCCAATAAATTAATTACATTTGGTAATCAGAATTGGCCAGAAAGCTAAATAGCAATCGGAAAATCTCGTCGTCCTTATTTGGAATGAAGTATAGATTCGAAGACCAAACGTGGGTACCTACGTATAGTGTAATTACCAACCCTACCAAGGTATGTATAGTTAAGACATGACACTGTAGATACATATTAGGTATCTATACATAATACCTACCTACGCTACCTACCCAGATCCTACGTAGCTTCGTAGGTATAACGAAACCTACTATACCTATGAATAACAAACAAAAGACACAGACAAGACATATCCACTTCAATTACTCCTCCTGACTTCTATTCCATAGGCGTAACGCCCATTTTCGTATGTACAGACATTATGCCAAAAGGCACGTAGATTTAGGGGGAGGGGATGGGGTGGTTTCTCTACTGCCTCTACTATTGATCGGCGGCCATTTTTGATTCGCGCTTGCGTAGAAGCGAAGGCGTTGGTTTTAACTCGATTACCGAACAGATGGCGTTGGTTTAATTCAAATTGTTGGTTAATTCGAATAATTAGCTTACCTGATGCTGTGCCTGATGCTTTTAAATTTAATCGGTTAATCAGCGAATAGTATTTCTTATTCGTAGAACTGATGTTAATTTTGTACCTACTACCTAAAATTCAGGGTTAGGTTAGGTTAGTTTAGGATGTTATTTATATTACGATTTAATATAATAGTATTCTTTTTAATGTTCGAGGTATTAAAGTATTCAATACTACGTTCTACGTGTGATGATTTCCTCGTCACACCATTGGGACTGGACGATAGGGGAAACTAGTTCATTTGGTACATCGGCATTTAAGGAATTGTACAATGTGGTATAAGTCGTTTTAGGACACTAGACATTTTGAGACAAGACGATTTGGGGAACTAGTCCGTTTAGTAAATTGGCCGTTTTAGTGCATTAGTCAATGCCGTCCTAATTACTGACGTCACTGTATTTTAACGATTCTATCAGAATTGCTTTGGAAAGAGGCTGCAATTTAGTTACCATCGTGTGATCGGGGAATCGCGACTTCAAAATCGTATGCTATGAATATACCTTGTTCAAATTCTTATTTTATTACTAAAATAAACGTTTTACTTCAGGCAATTTGAATTCTTCCTACTGAAAAATTAGCGTTCGCTCCGTCCGACGGCATTTTACCGACGGGAGTTGAAAATTATCTCAGAATTATACATAGGTAATATCTATTTAAATATTCGAATGCTAAAAAGATTAGTTCCTCAATTCCGAGGTGTTCATTCTGTCGTTTAAAAGTAACGATGGGCTCACTACGAGTCGCACTGCAAAGAATTTGGGCCCTGCTGGTGAAATGTGGATATTCTGACTTTAGTAGGTACATCTGATCAACCCGTCTCGGTTCTTAAATAGACTACACTGATCTGATATATTCGAGTCATGAGCACATTACTTATATATTTAAGTAGGTATTATACAGTTAGACTAGTAACCCTAGCCTACATAGTAGGTAGGATATTTAACTTACATTTTGAGCTCTAATATGACACGTTATAAAATAACTAGGAAATAATACAGTTTTGATAGCTACCTAGGTGGTCAGCAGATATTTACTCTTACATATTGTAACGGTATTATAACTACCATCCCTAAATACAACGCGTTAATGAATAAGCGCAAACCCTCATACACCCCAACTGATTTATAACAAAATAATTAGATTGAAACAATAATTTCATTATTATGATAGTTAAAATTTAAAGAAACACATTATATTTAATATTTTGTTAACAATTTACCTATGTTGAAACCATGATAATTCGATTATGCTCTCTATTCTAAACAAACTTGTTTCTAGTTTTGCGTTAATTCATTGTATATACACGTTGTATATTTTTACCGTGCTGTATAACAAGGTTCACTTACAGGCTTTCGGGATGGATAACGATTTAATGTAATTTAATACATTTTATTAGCACCCATATAAATAAATTATATTATTCTTTATTTGTACCTATCCGTGCTAGTTTCCTACCACATAATTTAGGTACCTATTATCTTTTATTTTAATATACACCTACCTAATCTTCACATTGCTATCACAAAAAAATCGACGTTATGGTTATCATGCAGCCAGGTAAAATAATAATAAATATTTCTATGCAAAACGTTTTTTATTTATTTTATTTTAAACTTTATTGTAACATACAGACACAATAATACACATAGTTGAGAGAACAGGTACAAAGGCAAGCTTATCTCTGAAAAGGTTTCTTCCATCAGACCCGCAAAAGAGACAGTGAATAATTACAAGGCAAACTTAATGAGTACAAATAAATTGTTAAGAAGCAGTGTAGTTAAATGTATACTTATATAGGGTCCTTCTTAATATGCAGACACTTTTTCAAGGGGATGATCAGATCATCATATTGAACAACGCTCTCTATGAAACAAAAAAAATTGCTGTTCCTTACAAATCTGCAAACCTACTCGAGCCAAATGTATGGGACAGCAGATTTTTTTTCACGATTTCGATGTTGGTCCCATAGAGAAAGTTGTTCAGTTTGACGGTCTGTTCATCCCCTTAAAAAATGTCAACATATTAAGAAACATATTTAATGTAAGTAGAATATCAAATTAGTTTGATATTTTGCTTTGGCCGTCATCGTCAGGAAAAACAATGTTGTTGTATTTAAGGTAGGTAGTACATTTATTTATTTATTTTCTTTACAAAATCTCGCCGAAATATAAAAGAAAAATATTGCTCACCAGAAACATTTTTAATAGTGTAGGACCTAGTATTTGAGTCGACGAAAACCTAACCTTGCAATATAACACACTAAAGTGCCTATCTAGCAGGCTCTTAAAGCTAAAATGTTTTCTTAGATCCCTACGCAGAGGGTCTCTTTTATGTGCATTATGAATAACACCCGAGGGACGCGGGTCTCCCGGGTTTATCCTCCCGTTTTGTTATGCATAACATTATCTTACTAAATCTTAGCTACATTCATTTATACACCTATACATAGATTGATCAGATCCTCACAGAGCACCACCGGATAATAACAAAGCTAATTTGTGGTCAGTGTATATTTAGGATGTGTAAAGGCGATTGCTATAAAGGGTGTAAAATTAAATGCATTCATACTTAAGGAGGTCCTTCAGACCTAAAACTGGACAACATTTAATAAGGGACAGTATTGAAATCGAAAAAAAAAAAATCTGCCGTTCCTCATATTTGGGTCGATTCGCCATTGACCTTTTTATACAGGCTGTTACAAAAGTAAAAATAACCATTTAAAACTTTTAAGGAGGTTGTGTTTAGACCATCAAACTGAACAACTTTCACTATGAGACCAACATCGAAATCGCGAAAAATAAAATCATCTGTCCCATACATTTAACTCGAGTAGATTTGTAGTTTAGTATGGAACATCCGTTTTTTTTTCGCGATTTCGATATTGGTCCCGTAGTGAAAGTTGTTCAGTTTGATGGTCTAAATCATCCCCTTAAATGTTTATTTGTATTTTTGTAACACCTTGTATTGAATAGCAGATTTTTTTTACAAACCACAATAAACTTATTTTATAAGTAGAAATAAAATGGAAAATTGAAAACTAAATTATCTCTTCATTATCCCATGGTGCTCTGTGAGGCTCTGAAGATGTATAGGTGTATAAATGAGTGTAGCTAAGTTTTAGTAAGATAATTTTATGCATAACTAGCAGATTTTTTTTTCATATTCAATATTGGTCCCATATTAAATAACGTTATCCAGTTTTATGGTTTGAAACACCCCTTTATAGGTAGGTATGTAACGTATTTAGCAAAGCAAGTTGACACTGTATAAGGTCTAACAAAATTAGCTGAAACTATTTTAAGGGGATGATCAAACCATCAAACTGAACAACTTTCTCTATGGGACCAATATCGAAATCGTGAAAAAAAATCTGCTGTCTAATACAAAACTGCAAACAAAACTCGACTCAAATGTATGGAAAAGCTGTTTTTTTTCGCGATTTCGATATAAGTCCCATTGAAAAAGTTGTTCAGTTTGATGGTCTGATCATCCCATCTGTTTTACTTTGGAGCATAAAACGAAGAGAATGTGAGAAGGGAAGATGAACATACCGTACGTATACGTAGGTATACGAGTGGGACCAAAATAGCTAAGTAAGTATGTAGGCATGTTATCGCAAAGCCCAGCAGCCCTCCCGCTCCGCTAGGATGGATATTTTTACAGCGGAGGGCAACGTACGCACTTCTACCATGTAATATTTGAACATTTTTAGATTCTCATTCCACTGCGATATGATGTCCTGGTACAAAAATTACGATAAAATAATTAAAGAACATTTGAAAGTAGACACTTAATTCCATTTAAATAAGAATGTTGATTAAGCACTATCCAAGGAGTACTGAAAATGATGACTGTATGTATACAGGGTGTAAGTGACAGCCTAGCAAAATACTGAAACGGTGAACTCAAACCATCAAACTAAACAACTTTCACTATGAAAATGCGGAAAAAAATCAGCTGTTCCATTTTAGTTTCAGTATTGACTCAGCTGTCACATACACCTCCTGTATGATTTTTAGTGTGCTATTTTATTTGCCCTAGCTAGACGGTAGAGTTGGGAAATAACGCTAGATTAGGACACTAGGCTAAAGAATCCCGACAGTAAAATGCTTCACTAGTATCTACTTTATTTCCTTAGGGTTAATACATAAATGATAGAAGAAATAGAAAGTACCTACAATCAAGTATTTTTGATTTATTAAAAATAAGACCAAAGTTTCAAATTAATTACGACCAACTTTTGTGCCAGAGAAGGAGACTGAAACCCAAAACTCAGGCTATACCCGTATTTATTATACATACACTTTTTATCTTGGGATTCAGGGCTTCATTATCACCTTCTGTATTTTTTTCTGATTCAGAATTAGATTCAGATTCATTTATTTGTCAAAATGTAGTGCATTACAGTTGGTGTTAATATTATTTAAAAGTTCTGATACATTTTGCCCATCAGACGTAAAAATTTTTGCTGTGTAGCAACTAGGGTATTACACATACAAAAACACAACATTATTCTAAATTATTACAAACATACATTACATTATATACATACATTAACAAATTTACTTTAAATAATTTAATTTAATTTTAAATAATCATCATAACAGTGCTGCTCCATGAACATTAAAAAAAAAAGTAATAATCATTTCATAAGATTTCTATCGATCTTTAAACAAATCGATTTAAAAAGGATAATTTTTGCTGCGCACTCCATACAAACGATTTCTGGTTATACTGTCAATACTAACCAATTAAAATCAATGAAATGCGATTTAGACACGATCTAGAAACCAATATCAGTGCTTTACATTTGTCAGATTTCCGTTAAAATATTGTCAATGCTAGGATTGGTATAAGAATTGTATGGAAATTAAACTATGAGCCACGATACATTTGAAACATATTTTAGCGGAAATCTGATAAATGTAAAGCACAGGTATTCGATCGTGTATTGAAAATATAACTAGACTACATTTGTATACTCCATACAAAAACTATATTATTATTGTAATACTTTATTGTACACAAAGACAGAATAATATACAAAGTAACTATCCTCTTCAAATCGATTTGATTAAAGATCGATAGAAATCTTGTGAAATGTTTTCTTTTTATCATTGTTTATGGAGCAGAAAAAAATACAGAATATAAACCCATTTATAGTGAAGACCACTGCTAGAACTCAATAACAAACAACAAGTATCACAAACGTGAGTAGATGCAATGGAACCTTCGATATTGTGAGTAGGCGGCTAGGTACCGAGGTACCTAAGAGAATACAAAGACGGGATCGCCGTTCGAGTCACGTGCTACATAATAAAATCCAACGGTGCCTCGCCGAGGCGCTATCTGAGCGAAGTGACTTTCTTTATACTTTTATACTTTCTTTTTACTTTTATATACTTTTCTTTTTACGCCTCCGTCGGGGACCGGGGACGTGACGGAGATGTTTGAGGAAATTTATAATTCTTTTGTATTTTTCTTTAGTTTTCTTAGGTATTACCTATTCTTCGGTGCGTATAGCTGTGGCTGAAGATTTTGTTTCATTGGCTGAGAAATTTTGCTATTCTTTACTTACGTATTTTTCATTTCCTTAGTCATCTATGCTTTGTAGTGTTTCTCTATTCGGTTTGATAATTTTCAGTCAGAAGAAACTTATTTACATGGTGAAATTTATATCATTAGCATCCTTTTTAAACGAAGAGTCTACCCATCAAACTTATCAACTTTTACTATGGGAGCAAACCGATGGGAGCAAAAAAAATCTGCTTTTGCATACATTTGAGTCGAGTGGGCACGGCACAGCAGTGTAGTATGGAACAGCAGATTTTTTTTGTTGCAATCGGTTTGCCCCTATAGTAAAATGGGTAGACTCTTAGTTTAAAATGATGCTAATGATATCAATTTCACCCTGTATACTTAGGTAGGTACCTAAACTTAATGGTCTTATATCTCTATACCCACATCACAACATCGTGTGGGTTGTTAGGTAAGAGTCATTGTAGCCAATCACTTCTCTGATCGTAGCAGTTTCCTGTACCATCAGATTCAGGAGAATATAAGGACTAGAAAGTGCATCATAATACTCGAATATAAGCTACCTATTAATCACGCAACTGATAAATTATAGGTGTTCCTATTAGATATTCTAGATACCTACCAAATCGGGTACACACACAGAAACGTGACGTTATACGGCACCGCCTCTTCGGTTTGTCTTCGATGATATTTTGATAATCATTATTATTAGCTTATCATCGTCCAATGATGAACATAGGCCTCTCCCACGCAGAACGCACCACAAAATACTATTCCTGCTACATCGTCGTCACCATCACAGCTATATACGTCCCACTGCAGGGCACAGGCCTACCATCAGGGAGGGTATGGGCGTTTGTCAATAACGCGTGCCCAATGCGGATTGGTAGACTTCAAATACGCATCGGAATTTCTTCTTCAGCGTATGCAGGTTTTCTCACGATGTTTTCTTTGACCTGGTACTGTTTAGTTAGTTGAAAAGTCAAGGTATTGTTAGTTAGTAGTTCCTTTCTGTCATAATATTAAAAAGTGAAGCACAGTTCAATGAGCTTATTATTTTATATGTAAAATAAGCTTAGGCAACCATACTTACTAAAAGAAAATCAACGGCGATATCTAACATGGTACTTACACAGAGGGGTATCTTCAAAATGTTAATTAAGGGAGTCGCGTAGATTCGGTCAAAGCGCCCGCCCCTACTCATTAAGGCCAAACTCCTCGCATCAGCATAAATGTCACTCTGCGCGGAGGTTTTAATTATACCGTCCCTCGACCCACCGCCGAGTTGATCTCATCGTAAAAGGGTTACATCATTTGAATAAAACGAAATTTTCGAGCGAGAGACCCCTAATCTCTGTGTGATACATAACTAAGTAGGTATACAAGTTGATTTGAATGTTGGGTAGAGTATTTTGTGTATTTATAAGGAGTAGTAAAAGTTTGTAATGCGTAGTATTTAAAATCGTAGTCAAAATCATGTAGTATATACAACGTGTTAATGAATAAGCGCAAAACCTCATACACCCCAACTGATTTATAATAAAATAATTAGATTACTTTGATTGTTAAAATTTTAAGTTATTCGCATTTTAAGTTTTCAGGCAAAAGTGATTTCAGCAATGAATAAAAACGCTAGCGTGCTCGTGGAAACATTTTAAGAATCTTGTTTTGGTTGTAAGTATGGCGATAGTGCCCAAGCGGTGGGTTGAGATCAAGATCAGTAAATTTTTAAAAACAAATTATTTAATATTTTGAAAAAAATTACCTATGTTGAAAACATGATAATTCGATTCTGCTCTCGATTCTAAACAAACTACTTTCTAGTTTTGCGTTAATTCATTAACACGTTGTATAATTTAATGTAATTAAACTTTATAATGAAATTACTCATATTTACTGGATATGAAAATCGCAGAATGTTGAATACGTAGTATATGAATGCCCAGTAGGTATGCAAGTAATATTATCATAGGTAAAGTAAGCAAGAGTAAACAAAAAATAATAAAATGACGTTTATTCTAAAAATTTCTAGCGTACATTCCCATATAAAAACACACATTTGTATTATAAATAAACAAGTTATATAATTTTATCAATCTTCACATTGTCATCACGTACGAGTTAACGATGAGTAAGAAATAACTCCAACCTGAAACCGAAAGGGTTAAATAAAGACCAAAGGAAAAAAAATCGTAATGACAATTGGTGAATGTGGTCCAATAGCCTCCACTCTACTTCACTCGACGAAGACATGGCAGGCACTCTTGCCATGTCTTGTCGTATGATGGCAAAAGTATATTAAATTCTTTCCTGGGGTCTCGCTGTGGTCGTGTAGGTTCCAACTAGAAATAATATGATTTTACAACTATCGTCTCCGTAAGAGGGAACTCCTCAAAGGCTAAAATACCATTTATTTGCTGTTTTGCATACACTTTGATTACAAATGAAAAATATTTGGTGCTCCAGCCTTTGATATTTCTGTTTTTGTGTTACTTTTGTCTATCTTCATGCCAAATTTCGATTCAATAGGTTAAAAACAAGAGGGAGTAATTGAGGTGAGGCATAAAGACGGACAAAATGGACTACGGAACTCTAAAAAAATGCTAAATGAATCGAGGTCGCCTAGCTACTATATCATACGAATAGTTCAGTTGTCGATCGGATGAACATGTTTCAGGATTTTCGTTCATTGGTGAAAGCCGTTCAAGTGAGCGGTTTTCTTATCTTTTATAATTTAGATCCTAAAAAACTCAACAGATGATTTGTTTATCGCTCCATAGAGACGTTCGCGAGATCATGTTAAAATCGTGTCAAGTTTGTGCCTGCCTTTTTTTAAGGACAAGGGATCGAGCCCATACAGCCAAGTCCGAAGTAAGCAGTTTAAAATTTTCGACTATGATGATTCGTAACTAATGAAATATTCCGTTAAAAGATTCGTTGGCCTCTTTATGACATCCTTTTCCCTCTTTATTATTTTAAAGAAACGCATTTTGTAATTTTGACCTTTATTCGCGCAGACCGTAGCGCCATCTACGAATACAAAAACAAAAAGAAAAACGGTCATTAAATAAGCTTCGAGGTAACTTACATCCACTGTATATAAACAGGGCTAATGTATCATTAGCATTAAACGTACAATTAGCATAAAAAAGTTGCATGAAAGCGCAAATCCCATAGAATAAAGAAAAGAATGCAGAAGCGAAACCGAGACAAATAAAAACGTCACCAGTGATGGAGAAAGACTGAAACAAAACATTCGATTAGTCCAACACCACATGGTGTTTGTAACCAGTATCTGGCATGCCAGTTTATTATATGATGGTAAAAGTAATCCTACAACATTCTTGCTAAAGAAAGACGTAAAACATTCAATACTGATGGCATGCCAGTTAGGTATAGATAGATATATATATATATATATGGACGGACAGATATATTGATAAACAATTTATTTGATTAAAGCATGGCGCGATTTATACAGAAGAGACGTGTGGCGGTGGCGAATAGTCAAAGTAACACAATTATAAACCTTATAGAACGTAATCGTAGACGCTATGCTACGTACTCTAAGGTTTATATTGTGTTACTTCGATTATTCGCCACCGCCACACGTCTCTTCTGTATAAACCGTGGCTTACACACACATGCTTCTGTACCAGCAAAGCTACTTGCAAGGCATATTATAGTATTTAAATAATATATAGGGGGTCCCAAAACTCTAACGTCAAGCCGAAAACAAGAGATAGGCAAGTTTATAACTGTTCAGGGAAAAATAAAAAATAAAATATCTAAGTTTAATAGTTTTTGAGATTTCGAAATCTTTGAACATTGGAAAACTCGCCACCCTTCTCCGAACTTTTAGATGTAGTTACTACAAGTTAGTACATTATTTCATAAAAATACTTGTTACGCAATTCTCAATAACCTTTTCAGTTGACCCAATTCACTTGCCATTTTTATACCGGTTGTAGTCTCAATGTGAAAATAGTGTTTTCTGTATAAAGTATGGCAGTAATCCTTTATTTTTACTGATAAGTGTTAGCTGCACTCATGCACTTCAAAATATCCTGCGAACCTGACAGCTTTTCTATAAGATTATAAAAATCTTACCATAAACATTCCTAATAGAAAAGCAAAACTGCTCAATATTATAAATAAATTTAAAATGAATATGATCCATTTGAATGCAATAAGAAGATATGCCATATGCCCATTAGCCTTATCGTATAGGTCCGTGCATGTGGGCCATAATACCATACCCATTGTGTGAGAACAGGCAAACTAAAAAAAAAATGTTTATTAAGCATTCGCCTCCGTAGTGAGATTATGCAATTGGCCTGAAGTAGGAAAAGAAAGTTTTAATAGCCTTAAACTGGAATGTATTTTTATTAATAAATAATATTATGAAGTTTGGTAAAAGTTGGTGTGAATTATCAATTCTTCGTCATTATTTATCTCACTATTCTACAACGTGTTACTGAATAAGCGGAAAACCTAATGCCTGCAAATAATTAGATTGAAATAATAATTTCATTATTTTGATACTTAAAATTTAAAGGTATTCTCATTGTAAGTTTTGAGACAAAAATGATTTATCATTTCAGCAATGAATAAAAGCGCTGACGTGCGCATGGATACATAATAAGAATCTTGTTTTGGTAGTAAGTAGGGTGAGAGTGCCCGAGCGGTGGGTTGAGTTCGAGTTCAGTAAATTTTACAAACAAATTATTTAATATTTGAAAAAAATATTATGGATGTTGCAACCATGATAATTTGATTCTGCTCTCGATTCTAAACAAACTACTTTCTTGTTTTGCGTTAATTCATTAACACGTTGTATACATCCACCTCGTAGATTTTTATCTGTCCAAAGCAACAGTTAATAGTTAAATTCAGAATTAACTGTTGCCTTGGAAATTGTTACATCGAATTATTTTGTTATAAATCAGTTGGGGTGTATGAGGTTTTGCGCTTATTCATTAACACGTTGTATGTAACGTAAACTATTATGTACATACCTACTACTATATCCTACTGAACTACATGCATGCATGTCAATGTTTACGACTATATTCCCGGAGGAGATAGTCAGAGATATTCTGAAAACTCAGAATATCCACGTTTCACTCGTAGTACCGAACCGAAACTCGGTCCAGTGTGACGGCTAGTGAGTCCATCACCACCGTCTTATACTTGGACTGTGGGTACAATCCATGCACTGATATTGAAGCATGCAGGTTTCCTCGTGATGTTTTCCATCACCGAAAAGCTAGTGGTGTTACAAATCGTACATAAATTCGGTAAACTTATTGGTACGAGTCGGCCTGGACGGGGATCGAACCATCGCCACTGCACCACCACGGCTCCTACTGAACTGAACTGGATAAAATTTAATACACTTATAGGGTATGGTTTAAATTAAGATGGGATACTTTTTAAGTCAACGACGAAGTTGCGGCAACAGCTGCAGTAATAATATGTTATAAGGCTACTTTTAGTCCTTTTTATTGGACAACGTATCTCACCATGCTCCAGAATACAATAAATATGCTGGCTACTTTTAAGTTCTTGGTACAAAAACAACATCGGTCCAATTTAGGTAGAAAACTAAATATTCCCATTATGTTTAGTATTAAAAATAATATAGTTAATAAGTGGGACACTTAGAACGTTTCATTGAGAGTGATGATTTTGCCAACATCAAGATAAGTACTCTCTCTGGGTTGTTTAATGTTGTAGAATATTTATTATTCATTTATTTACATGCTGCTGGAAAGATAGTAGAAAGCTTATTGAAGTGTTTTAACTGTCAGAGTGACATTCATAGATTAAGAGTCGTCTAGGAAAATAATGGAAAATAAGAAGTTTTATTAGAGCGTGATATAATGTGTGGAGTTTCTATAGCTGTTACCAATACCGGAATTCATGTACAATTTGTAACACCAGTGGCTTTTCGGTGAAGAAAAACATTTTGAGGAAACCTGCAAGCTTCAATTTCGAGACATGTAATGTACCCACTGTCCATTACGAGTGGCGACAGGCTCACTCCCTGTCACACTGGACAGACTTTCGGTACCGTACTTGCATACTCCGTAAATGACTGTACAGAGAATATACCTGCGAGTGCGCCTGAGTGCGTTGTATAAGAATAAAAACGAAGTTTGATCCTATTTTCAATACTAACCAATTAAAGACCAAAAGTAATGTTGGTAACCTGAAGATGCTTTATCTCTTATTATTACCCCCTCACGGAACATAGTCTACGTCTCTACGCAAATATTTATTACATTAAAGGCTATCTAACGCAACCGCGAAAAGAAATCGGACTCGCCTTCAACGAATATCAAGTAAAGTCCATATTTTATGATGCCATACTTTTCCTATAAGCATTAATTACTAATATGAAGTAGCACCACACTGGAAAAAATTCATTCAATTACATTATAAGGATAACTATAAATTAAATTAAGGTGGAGTCTTGTATTTGCAATTATCTGGAAATTGCAACTATGGAGCAATTACACACATTAGAATCAAGATTCTGTTCTTCTCGCAATATACACATGTCCAGTCACCTAGAAGGTAGGTGTTGGTATAAAGAGAAGAATTGAATCGTGATTCTTAGAAGTGCAATTGCTCCATAATTGCAATTACAAGACTCCACCTTAGCTATTTTAAAAGACGAATAAAATTAAAGATAACGTACTCACATCCAAAATTAACTAGTACAAATATCATCTCAAAAATTGGAAAAGAATTCCCAACTACTACACATATGACTATAAATAATATTCCGTATATAAATGACAAAATAGTAGATATTATCGCAGTATACAGGGTTACAGGTTAAGTCGACCTAAATCCTTTAAGAGGTGATAGTTTCCATCATTCCTGACTGAT